>PVKA01017261.1:0-46165 GCA_004027165.1 Ctenomys sociabilis
AAAAAAAAAAAAAAAAGAAAGCAATATATGAGAGAAATAAGATGGATGGGGAAGAGAGAGAGAGAGAGAGAGAGAGAGAGAGTGGTGTAACTATGTGAGGCAGTCCACAGGATCTCTGTAAGGAGGTGATGAGCATTGGAATGTGGAAGGCCGAGGTGGCTGATGGGCCCAGGGACCTCGCTGAGGGGCTTCGTGTCTATACCAGGAGAGGTGCATGCACAGAATGAAGTGCCGAAACTGGCTTAGGAACCAGTGCTCACCTCACCTCACACAGTGGCCAAGAGACGCTGATACCGTGCTCACTCCCTCTGAGCATCTTTGTGGACAGCCGTGGCGATGGCCCGGGCCAGCCAGTCACCAGAAGTGTGTACAACCTCCAGGAAGATGGGGCATCCGCGACCTGGCTCTTCCTTGAGGCAGGCCACGTGGCTGAGTGCTGTCACCACCCTTATGAATGCTCTTGCTCTATCACCTCAGGCAGCACTTCAGCGCGGCCCACGGACCAGCTCTGCCCGTGTGCCGCAGGGGTTGAGTTCCTAGGTCTGAATGGTGACCGACCTCCAGTTTTAAAATGCATCGCCGGAACTCTGGGTCCCTTTCTTGTATTCTTCCCCTTGCTGCAAAGTCATATACTAATATTGCCATTTTGCAGTATAACAAATAAAAATATAAAAAGTGAGATGGAAGTTCAGCTGGGAAGAGCCATAACTGTAGTTCTGAATGGTTAGTTCCAGGTATGACTTTTTGGAAGTGTCACACCTGCATACCCCTCTTCACTGCCAAGGTCCTAGCCAGGGGCACACTTCATTTGGCATCTCCCTCATTTGCTTTCCTACTTAATGTCCTGGGCAGCACTGGAAGGCAAAGGCAATCTTTTGATTTTTAGCACGCAGGGAATATATCTCTCTAACCTACTTCCCAAGGCCACTCATTCCATTTTCCTAATAAATTTCCTACTTAAATAAAACTTCCTCAGAAAGGTTCTTACATAAAAAAATGACTGATATTAGGTAGGGGCAGACTGTACTCCTAGGGGTGGGAGAGAAGAAGTGCAGGGGGAGGAGGCTGCAGTGGGCTCAAGAACTCCCTGGGAGTGGTGGTTGAGATAGCACTGCCTGCCTCCTGTGCTTCTGAGTCCCTCTACCCAGGACAAGACAGTCTTCAACTGGTGGAGAAGGAATAAATGGGAGGGAGCCACATGACTAAAGCCTAGAAGAAGCCCTCAGGGTGCCTTGGAGCTGTTAGAGGGTGAGGAAGCTCAGCACATCTCTGCAGCAGGCTCTATGAGCAAGTTGGGGGCAGTGGGAACTGGCTGACTATTTGGTTGCACCCCTGAGCAATCAAAAATGAAATCCCATCAAAGGCCAAGGGTGCCAGTAGGGTTTCACCCAGCCACTGTGGCTGTGACATCCTGTGCCAAGTGGAACCAGGGCAGCCATGTGCTCAAAACAGCTAAGACCACTGCAGGAGGAGAATAATCTAGAAGAACTCAGCCATATGAGATGTGGTCACTGGGACAATGGTGAAGAGAATCAGTGTCAGTGCAAGGTTGGAGACAGGGAGTTTGGAAACAGGACAGAGCAGGGACAGGGAGGCGTTCAGAGCAGCTTCTGGTTGGAAGAGGCAGCATGGACCAGGTCTCTGAGGAGCCCAGAGGAGGACACAGGATGAGCACCAGGATCCCCCAGGCAGGCCCAGAGCCCCCTGCATGGAAGGGGACAATGCCCCTCCCAACTTCCACAGCATGCTGCTCCTTCAGAGCTCCAAGGAGCCTGGGAAAACAAGGTGCTGAGCCTGCAAGCCGTGCTCTCCTTGCAGCCAGCTGCCTGATGACAGCTCCGAGAAGTCTCGTTACAGAAGAGCTTCTTCAGTTTTGCTGCACCCAGGGTCCCCAATTAACTGGGCCTTGGATGCCTTTTCTTACATACCCTCCAGTCCATCCCTAGACACATAGTTTGGGAAACACTCTTTTCTAGTTCTTTTCCCAGACTGGCTACCTACCATGGACACTGAGGTGGTGCTGGGTAGAGCTCTTGCTGTCAAACATAGGTCTCCTTCCCTTCTTGACACCCTGGTTCCAGGGCATAGGGGTGGGTATTGTTCCTGTCTTGTGTCCCTTGCTGTGCCTGGGAGTCTACGGGTGCCTGTCGAAATGTAGCCCAGAGAACACCAGTCACCTGATATAGTGATTTGAAAATTATTAGGAATATGTTGTAGGAGTACATTTGATCCACAGGGAAGAGGATTCTTTCTTTCTTTCTTTTTTATTTCTGTTGCATAGCAATTCCCATTCTCCCCCAGTTGTCTTACCTATACCTAACTCTCCAGACCTGGAGAGTTTTGTGTTTTGTTTGCATACTATGATGCTTGAGACTGCTTTAAAGCTCCTCTGTCATGGACTTGACTGCGAGCTAGTGCTGGCTAACAGACCATGAACCAGTGAGAACGAACACCCTTAGTTACATCTCACCTCTACTGAATACAGGAGCTGAATCGCTAAATTTGTTTTTCCAAAGGACATTGATTAAAGGAGTTGACAAAGCCATTTGAATGTGAAATTTCCAACTGTCTAAAATGAAAAGCTTTCTGGATCTTCGTGTCTTGGGCTGGGGAGAAGGTTTATTTTCCTACTGTGTGTAAATAATGGATTTTGCCTTTTCTGGGAATCCATCATCGAAGAGTACGTTGAATACTCAAACAATGGCAGTCTAAATGGTCCTGCAGTGACACTAACTAGCTGGAACTAATTCAAAAATGTACACAGAGAGTGATGAGGATAACTAGGGGAAGGGGAGGGGACAACACACCTTATCTGCCAGCACCAGGGCTTGCTGAGCTGCCCAAAGCTACCTAGGAAATAGGAACCTGTTACACATCACGTGCAGCCTTCACCTCCCTTTTTCCCTCCCTTCCTCTGTGCCTCCTTCTCTCCCTCCCTCCCTCCCTCCTTCTTTCCAATTCCCTTTTCTAAGTCCCTCCTTCTCTCCCTCCCTTCCTCCCAAAAAGGCTTTTTGTCAGAGAATGTAAAAGCTCAAATACATTTTGCTCATTTTCTTGCTGAGAGCTGCAGGCATAACCAGCGGCAACAGCGAGTAATTAATCATAGCTCTGGAGATGGGAGCACACATTCAAAGACATTTTCAACCCACTGGAACACGTCATGGGTTTGAAATTCTGTCACACAGCAAAACCTCCGAAATGAGGCTTCACATTCTAATTTTGATGGACCTACTGAATGTGGCCAAAAGTGGTTCCTGGGGTGCTACCAGCATGCTGGAGTTTCTCATGAGGAGTGGAGCTCAGGTGGACATCTCTGGAGCACAGGGGGCAGAGCTAAGCATTGGACATTGGGCCAAGTATTAGAGAGCCTTTCAGCTCTTGATGTAATTAATAGACTCTCAAGTTATGCAAGTGATTTATTGCTGAGGTGCTTGAGGGACAGCACTGGAAATAGTGCTCAAGGCCATGGATAGCTCCAGAAGACCCTATGCTCTTTCCTCTCCTCTGTTAGTTTACCTGCTTATCTTTGTCACCTGCTACATGCTCTCTGTACATGGGCTTCTATCACTCACATCTTCCCATTTCTTATAATTTTCAGCTTGCACAAGTCTCTTCCCACTCCAGTCTCTTTCTGTATAATCTGCATATCTGCAGTTCTTGGGCAACCCAAACCATCTGTCAGAAACAATTCCTATTCCCCACTCCTACTTCCTATTCCCCACTCCTACTTCCTATTCCTTTTCTCCAGTAAATTGTCCTACTCTTAACATATGCTGTTCCTCAGAATTAATTCTTTCACTTTGGGAAACATGAACTTGGTATATCTGACTTTTAGCATTTCTCCTATGTGAATATAGATCAAAGAAGTCAGCAATATGTGAGATAAATATGACAGAGGAGGACAGAGAGAAACTCTTTTTGGAATAAGGAAGAAAGCGGTCATGGTATTATATGATCGAACATTAGAACTGAATTAGAACTGCAGGATGCAATGTCAGAACTAGGTCAAAAAATGTTATTAGGTTCTTTCCAGGGGTAAAACCTACTGGATAGAAAGCCAACACTGTGAGTCTGTGTTGGAAATTGTTTGCAATGGATGATACAGTAAAAGATGTTTTGAAATATGCTATTAATGAAATACAAGAAAACATTCTCTATGCATCAATAGTAATATTCAATTACTGAGTATACTAACGTATTTATCACAATACCTCATTATCTGAACTAAAAGTTTCATAGCAGGACTTATTACACTAATTGTCAGAATCTAAAGGATTTATGGAGAAGTGACAGATGTGGCATTGAGATTTTAGAACAATAATGAGACTCTACAGCTTTGGTTTCCTTCAAAATTGCCAAGGTTTTGACAGCAAAATGACCTACCAAGAAAAAAAAAAAATCCAACCATTTGGCTACTATTCAATGTGAAGACATTTTACATCTTGAATTTAGAAATTTATCCTGAAACTCAGCCGAATACTTTGTTTTTCCTGAAGTGAAAGAATGAAGTCTAAGGAACAGTGGATGTTTAAGAGTAGGACAATTTATTGGAGAAAAAGAACAGAAAATAGGAGTGGGTAATAGGAATAGGTTCTGAGACAGGAGGGGTCCTGAATGGATTGCCCAAGACCTGAAGTTTTACAGTAATAAACTGTATGTCTTTGTGAAAGATTTGTCCCATCTGTTTCAGAAAGTAACTAAAATATCACATTAGCCAGTTGATTCACTAGTTACCTGCTGATGTTACATTTGCTAAAAGAATATCAATGGAACAGTGCAGGAACTATTTGCAAGAACAAAGCTGAGATTCCTGAAAAAAGTGTTGCAAATTACAGTTCTCAACAGAGAAATGCATAATACCATGTTTGGATTTCAGAAAGATATAACATTGGCCTCCTATATGGTGAGGTGAAATTTAGTAGTACTGACAGCTGCCAACGATACACCATGGTGCTAAAGTTGGTAGAGGCCAGGTGGGATGGGTGTATGCTTGTGATACCAGCACTCGGGAGACCAGACGCTCCGTGTGAGTTCAAGGTCAGCATGTGCTACACAGTGAGTTCCGGGCCACTCTGGCTCTTATCTCACAATAAACAAACTAACAAGAAAGACTGCTAATAAACCCTCAACACAAATGACGCTAGACATGGTCACATTTTACAGCAAACAAAAAGGCAACAGCTATGATGTCACTGAAAACACAAAGTGTTGGCCAGTGGTTGTTTTACTCAATATAAAATATATCAGGCATAAATAGTTTCATAGTTTAGAAAGAAAATAACAAATAAATCCTTATGGAGAAGTTTTCTTGGAAGATTGGGACTGGGGTTGATCGACGATCATCTACAAAAGAGGAAGGGCTGTATGCATCTGCCCAAAGAACTCTTCAAAAGAATTCTGGAGCACACTGGTGAATAGGCAGGTGAAACATCTTAGAACTTCCTAAGAAAACAGGAAGACCAGCAAAATATCAAATATGTCCTACATATTTGGAATAAATAAGCTATTCATGTATGAAAACTGCTTGGTGTGATAATTGAAATAAATGATTATTTTTGTAGTTAAAAAAAGAACCCTCTAGTTCTCCTAATTGATCCATTTCTTTTGCATTTTCATTGTTCATGTTTTTTTTTTTTTTTTTTTTTTTTTTTGGTGGAACCAGGGATTGAACTCAGGGAAGCACTTCTTCCACTGAGCCATCTCCCCAGCCCCCATAGTTCATGTTTCTAAGGAAAAAAGTTTAACTTGTCCAGGCTATGTCTTTGGGTTCTGTTTGGATGGCCTGCCTTAGAGGCCGGGATGCAGCCTGTCTCTGCCACCATAGCCAGGAGGAGTAGAGCCAGGGGGAGCCGCTGGTGTGGCTCCTTGAAGGCTGTGATCAGGGCAGGCAGGCAGCAGGATGATGGGCCGCTGTTATGACCATGCCTTCCAGCTTGTAGTTAGTGAGAGCTCTCAAAGGGTCACACTGTGCTGATCCACAAGCCTACACAGCTTTCAGATGTTAGCTCCATGGCTAAATACATCTCGAATCCATTTGGCTTTCCCCATTTCTATGGTTGCTTCTCCACTCCAGGCCATGACTACTCCTACTCAGTTTCTCCCTAGCTAGTCTCCTCTAACATGCTCCATTTTTGCATCCGTCTATGTAAGATGCACATCTGATAACACCAGCTCCTGTTTATAACATTCAGTGGCTCCCATTGCATGAAAGAGAAAGTCTGATTCTTTGACAGGGTTTTAGGAGCTTCTCTTCCCCACCAGCATCATTGCAAGGCCTCTGCCATACTCCATTTCTCTGTTCTCTAGCAAAACATTTCCATCCAGTTTTCATTTGTGCCATGTTCCCGTGGGACTCAATGCCTCTATATGTGCTTTTCCAGTTCCCTGTCCCCAGCTTCTTCTTTCTTAGCCAAAAGTTTACTTCTTCTGACTTTCTTATGCTCCAGAAGCATGCAGTGAGGGCAGTGAGCTCTCCTGGCCCTGAGCTGGTTGGACACATGGCAGGTGCTCCAGAGGAACCTGTGCTGGATTTGAATCTCAAAACTCTAAGAAGGGATCATTTTAGCCCCAGAGTCAGAAGTGCAAAGTACTATACATAAAAGTGATACAGAGGAAGGAAGAGACGGAGAGAGTGATGTAAGAAGGAGGGGTGTAACATTTGAAAAACTCATGAAACATAGATGGGCCCCTGAAGGAAGAAAAAAAATTGTGCACTTTGATTACAGAGAAAAATATGCAGCCCCCAGAGGCCAGCGGAGATCAAAGGATTTTTGCTGAGAATCCACCTCAAGGCCATCTAGCCATTAACAGCAGCAGGATTTAGGCAGTGGATTAATTTCTTTGCAAGAGAGAAGCTCAACTCCTTTCTAAAGCATTTGCAAAAGCTCCGGTACTTCTGACAGGATGTGAACCCGCACACCTGTTTCCTGGGGCTCACTGGACAAATTGCATTCCGAAGAGCAACTCCAACTCCCTGTGCGTTTCCAGGCAGGGCTCCCCAGTGCTCACTGATGAAGGTTTGCAAAGACATGTGGAACAGTTTATTTGCTCTTTCAACTTGGCCTGTGTTCTTCATATTGGAGCCGAGAGGAGCTGGCAATATGTACCCCTCTAGGAAGGAGGCAGGCTCACCGTTCTGTGACTTCAGCCTTCCCCAGGAGGGGTCTGGAGGAAAGAACCTAAGATTTACTCTCAGCTCTGCTGGTGTACAGTGCCAGAATATAAGTGTTCTAACATGACAGTCTAAATTCTTGAAGCATAAAAATACACTGGAAGTCTAGATGGAGCCAGCCACAGTGTTGCATTTAGCAAGGTGGGGACAGAGTGAGAGAGAAAGATGCAAATGGCTAGCCAATAGGTGGCATCAAGAAATTCATTTTTTGCCAGGCACACAAACTAGCCACCTTCTCTAATAGGATTCTTTCTTGTCAGGAACACATGGTGATGCAAAATCCTGTCTTGCCCTAACCTAGGCAGATGGCTGAGGTCTACCCCGATCATAAGAACCTGGGCATTCAGCTCCTTTGCCAGGATTTAACGAAGGAAGAATTTGACCTTGGATGACCTGAATTTAAAAGGCTTGTAGATCACACCCCGCAGCCATCCCCTCCTGACATGCACTCGCACACTCCTTCATGCACCAAGCTTGCTGGAAGGAGGCCCTGGTTCTCCCATATGCATCCAGCATGCGGCCTGCCAGAGAAACAAAACAAAACCAAAAAAAAAATCCATTTATTTTGTTTCTTGATGATTTGGTTTGATGGGATGTGGGATTCTTACTTTCTGGACACTCAAACTGAGTCTGATATAAGTAAACATGAGTTGCATTGCTTAGATTTTCATTTTTCTTATTTTCACTCTCTAATCTAACAAAAGAAACACCATACTGTGTTACCTATCTGAGCCTGTCTTATTTTTTATCTGAAAAGTTAGAGGATTGGATTTGTTGAGCATTTCCCTCTACTTCTGCACTCTCTCACATTGCACAAAAAGATAACCAGCAGGCTGTATGGAAAGGGGGAAGAAATGGGTTATTTGGACTAATAGGCCACCAAATGAGAAGAGTGACTAGTATTTCAGTGTGGGGTGTACACAAGTCTGACTTCCAGACATAAGATGCCCTGTGAAATGGTGGTCTCTCCAAGGTCACAGCCCCCTTTCGGTTGATGTCCCCCCATCCCTCCATCCACCATAACACCATGCAGATCAAGGACTCCCTAACAGCAGTTGACTTAGCTGATAAAAAGATTTCATTTATTTTTCTCCAAGGTGCCTCTCAATCCCAGACCTGAGGCCTGGGAAGGTGGAGGCACAGACTGCTGTAGAGATTTGTGTTCGTTCTCTTCTCTTCATCACTGTTTAGAGCCGTATGTCAGGTGAGGGCTAGATTTATGTACCTCTCCTTTGAGCTGCCTGACTTCCATAGTTCACAGCCAGGCCACCTTGGGATGTGAATTTCTGTTCTTTTGCCATTGTTTTCCTGCTCCTTATTTCTAATTTCTTTCTGTTTTTTTTTTTGTTTTTTTTTTTTTTGTTTTTTTTTCTAGAGGCTGATGCTGTTATTTCTACCCTTAGTGCTTGGTCCCACAATTCAGCTCTGGGCTCTGTAACCCATGGCAACAAGAGAAGGGAAGCAGGTGATTGCATGCGCGCGCACACACACGCACACACGCTCAAGTCTTTCTCCTGCCCTCCCTCCTTGTCTCCCTCCGTGCTGCCTGGCTGCACAAAAGAAGGCGTCTGTCCTGCCTGTGGTGCCAGTTAGAAACACAAGCCTCCCTCCAGGTGCCCAGCGCTCAGGGTTTCCGGGTCACGATGCAGCAGCTGCTAAGGAGCAAGGCTCCAGTCTCTGGTATTTCTCCAGTGCAGCAAAGTAAAATCCAGCCTTTGCACACAGGTAGAAATCCCTCCTTGATACTCCATTCCGTGCAAGACAGGAATTATATTTTATGTCAACGTGGGGGCTGGGAGAATTGTGCCCATCAGTAATAACTGAACTCACCCAGAAAGAAGAGACCTCTTGTCTCATGACTTTACAAAGGAAAATCATAATTAAGTCATTCAAAATTTAAACTCTCACCCTTGAGCCCCCTTCTGCATTTACGAGTTCTGGGAAGCTTCCACCCAGTTCAACAGTTTTTTATTTCCTGACAGATTTTCTAGTTAGTTTGACGGAAGGGATTGACTTATGCTCAGAGTGGTAAAAATTCCTTCTCTCTTCATGGACTAGAAAGGCATAGCGGGTGCATTTGTACCTCATTTGGTCAGGACTGGTGTCTGCAGCTCAATAACAGATCCTTTAAAATGCAGCATCATAAAAGTGATACCAACAAACCCCATCACCTTTTATTTTCACTTAAGACTCATGAGTAGAGATGAATCACCACTCTTGATGTAAGGCCATGGTCTGGCACTAGAGTCAAGATCAACTTTCTTGCATAAGCAGCAATGAAAAAATACATCACCTACACCTTAGCACATTAAAGATAGTTGAAAAGCAACCTAATTTCAGAATCTGCCTCATTTTAAGAGCTCCCTCAATATTTTGCCAGCATCTCATTCCTACTTCATTAAAAACAAAAACAAAAACAAAAACAAAAAAAAACCAAAAAACCCTTGATTTGTTATTTCCCAACAATTCAGCATATTTTTCCTGGAAATAAGAACTTCATTCTCTCTTGCATTCATGCCACACTAGTTTCCATGTTATTCAACAGAAATTATAAAGCACAAAAAACAGATGGAATTGGCAACAACCTTGGGAATAACCACAGTGCCTTCTCGGAGTTGGGTAGCCAGAGGGTGGGTGCGGGGATGTATATATGTTTATGAGAGCAGGATCTGACCTCAGAGTGGGACTGGGGCTTTTAGCTATTCCAGCACCTGCCACTTACTAATATAAGGTACATGTGAATGAGGCTACTAAGACTGGAAAGTGAACACCCGCTGGAAGTAGGCAGCCCCTGGCCTTGAATTCCTCTACACAGGTGCTCCTGAGCTTGTCAGCCATCTGCAACTTGAGTTCTTTATGTTTGACATATGGGCCCCCTCCCCTGGCTTGTTTGGTCCTCCTTATATTCTGCATGTCTGGAAGCAAACCCTTCCTTCTCTTCTTTTGAGATGCAGTAGAATTGCTGACTTGGCCAGCAGGAAAATACCTTCATTGAAGAAAATGTTAAACTAGTTAAAGTTAAAATGAGGATCCAGGGGCCCAATCTACCTCATGCTCATCTAGATTAACATGCAGAGACCCTGAGGCTTGCTGTAATTCTTCAGAACCCAAATGAATGGAAAACTCTAGAAAAGGAATAGGCCTAGCACCAGACAGAGCAGAGTTCAAATCCTCTTTGTGTCACATATTATCTGTGTGACTTAGAGCAAATTGGTTCCAGTTTCCTCAGAGATAAAGGGGGGAAGGATATAGGTACCAATAAAAACTGAACATAAGGTGAAATGATGCATGAAATGTTCTGGACACACTGAGGAGCTCAGCGTGTCCCCAAATCAGTTCCTTCCTTTGACGGTCTGTTTTGTTTAATGACATCCCATTCCCAAGACTGCTAAGGTTTTAAACTTCAGTCACCACTGACCTTCCTTCCCCTGGGCTAAACCATCCCATGAAATCTATTCAGTCATTTGAGAAACTGCGTTTTCATCCCCTTAGCATCTAACTCTCCCCTTAGCTTCCGTTTTAGTCTTACTGCTCCCACCTTAGTTCACACCTCCTTTGTCTCCTACCTCTGCATTCAGGAACTCTGGACACATGTAGGATGAGTGACCTCCTGACACCACACAACCAAGGCCCATGGAGCTCAGAGTCCCTCAGGCTAGTCTGGCAGTCCACCAAATACACTCCACAAGGCTGAGCTAGGAATTCAAAATCTTCTCAGTCTTGGACTTTTTTCCAGACTAACCTATACTCTCTTACTTCACACCGATGTCCAATGACAGCCAAAGAGACTCCTTTTGATTCTCTGAACACAAGAAATTTCTCCACCAAGTCTGTGCCATTTTGTTCCACCTCAGAGACTTGTGGCCTCTCTGTCCATCTGCTTGTGTAAGTTTCACTGAATTTTTAAGTGGAATCAGTGTTCTTTAAAATGTTACATCTTTTCACATTTTAAACATCCTCCCCAACCCCATTTCCAAAATCTATACAAATCTTCCCGATTTGTTGTTTATATGAGAGTGCCTCCCTCATGAACTTCAGAAAATGTATCTGAGTAAATATTTCTGATAGATAAAGCCCGATGTCATAGATGAGATCCAGATGAGGAAGCAAACTAAAGTGAATCCCAAGCGCTGTGGGTTCATGAGCTGTTACCTCATCAGGGCCTCTGAGAAGAGGGCGTTGCTACTTGTGACATCTTAGTTCTCTTCTCAGGAGGCTGCACATGTAGGCAAGGCCAGAGGTCAGAGGTTTTCCTTGGTTAGGTTTTGTTATGCATTTATTCTTTGTATTATAGAGAAAGAAAATTACTATATGATTTTAACAAGGGAAAACTCATGTGTTCTACCAAATGTCTCTCACTGCCATTTCCTTTCCTGTCTACCAAACAATGAGGTGCACAAACCACAATTTCCGGATAAATATAACATATTATATAAAATATACATATAAATATATATTGCCCTTATTGAAAATTTCTGACATATGTATCAAAATCTTTTCCCCTCGCCACTGCAACAAATCTAAAATGTCAAACGATCATTCCATAGTACAACCATGAAAAACATAGAACGTTGTGAATGGTAGAAAGACAACTGGACTGGCCTTACCAACTGAGTGAAGCTAAATATGCCCTATTCTTTTTCTTAAGCAGGATAGACTGGGTGACGGAGGGGTGGGGCATCGGCCTCTGAGTGCTCCAGAAAGCCGCCATTAGCAAGCCAACATCTGCTGCCTTCCCCCTGCAGTCCCTGCCAGCTGCAGCCGCAGCACAGTAAATTACACTGCTAATTCTATTGGCTCATTCCTGTGTTTCTCTAATGCAGAATATTGATCCGTGCTGGGGAGCATGGGCTTGCACAGATTCTAGAGGTGCAAGCAGGCAAAGTCTGATATTTTTAGCATCAGGGGAACCTGTGGTGTGGGGAACTGTTGCCAAAGTTAAAAGGTACCCAGCGACAAGGATCAGGAAAAAGAGAAACTAAAGTTGAAAAATGGTACATCACTTGATGGGGAAAATTCATAAAATAGAGAAAAATTATAAAAAGAAAGAAAGCCAACTCTTTTAGGCCTTAGGGAAGGCAGAATGACTCTAGCCTACTTTGAAGGATGGAGGAAAGGAACTTGCAGGTGTAATGAGGAAATATAGCCTGTCTTTAACTGGTTATTTGATGTGGAAATTTTATTTAAAAAAAAAAAAACCTACAACAGGTTTCTTTTATTGTGTTGTCCTCGATGTTCTGAGGAGCTGGAGTGAAGTGGCTGAAAACTAGATTCCGGGTCCCATACTACTTAGCAATGTGGCCTTGGTAAAGCTGAGCGTGTTT
The DNA here is from genome assembly GCA_004027165.1 of Ctenomys sociabilis. Taxonomy (NCBI): domain Eukaryota; kingdom Metazoa; phylum Chordata; class Mammalia; order Rodentia; family Ctenomyidae; genus Ctenomys; species Ctenomys sociabilis. The sequence goes on from PVKA01017261.1 coordinate 12,496, forward strand.
CCTCTTCTCTAAATGGCAGTGATATCTCTGTAGACTTGTGAGAACAGAATGAAATATTACATGGAAGTCACTTAGCACAGCCCAGGAGAATCGTTGGGGCTGTGCTAAGTGTTCAATGATCAGTATCTTCCCAAAAGCTTAGAAATGCTAGGATATGCCACTCTGGGGGGCTAGTTGAGAAAAGCAGCAAAGCTGCTTGGGAACAGAAAAACCACTGAAGAGAAATCATCTACCAGCACTGTCAGAGGGCGTGGCACCTACTTTTCCAGCTGGGTAGGGAGAGAAGTATCCCCTGAAGGGCTTTAAGCCACCTATGTAAAGCGAATAGGAATGACCCCATCAGGCCTTCAGAAGTTGTCAGATTGCTTAAGTGTGAGGGGCTTGACACGAGCCCTCCATGTATGACCACTCCCACCTACCAGCTCTTGTATTTCAAAGAATTATTCTCTGTGTCTTTATGGCTATCTTTAATTCTACTATCCCTTGAAGAATCGGGTGCAGAAACAAGATTCAGGATATCTTCCAAACACGAAGTTGATACTTGAAGCAGAGGTTCTGGCTGGATGCTCTCATTGATTGATACAGCTGGCTTCGGTAAGAGTGGCTTTTCTAAAAGGTGACCTGAAGCCCAGAACACTTCAAATCACAGGGCATCTCAGAAAGTTTAGGAAAACCTAGGGTCGATCCTTCCTGAGTTCTAAGGTATTGACTTAAAATGAATCCTTGGCGAGCTATCCTTTGATTTTATGGGGACAAAGCTCCATGAGGCACTGGTATAGATTGTTCATCCAACCCACACAGTGTTGTAAGAACAGATATCACAGTACCCGTTACATAGAAGGGGACACGAAAGCTGAGAGATTAAACCATGAAATTGCCTAAGGGTTCAACACCAGTATTGTGGTCAAACTGAAACGAAATCCATGCACATCCCTTGAAGTTCAGAAGCAGTCTTAAATTCCCTGCATTACCAGCATACATCGCAACAGACAAACCCCATAAAACTGCCAAGGTTCACCCTTTTGTTTTTTTTCTTTATCAGGAAGTTACTCTTGGGCATTCTGCCTGTGATCTACAGCCTTCTCCCCATTAAAAAAAAAATTAATTTTGAGACCGAGTCTCACTAAGTTGCCCAGGATGACACAAAACTTGCAGTTCTTCTGCTTCATCATCCCTGAGTTTTTGGAAGCTCAAGCAAATTTGCTTTACAAAATACCAACTTCATCTGCTTCACCAGCTTCATTTGACCCAGAGCACATTTCATTTGACCTTCATTATTGCTCTAAACTTTTTGTAGCAACACTACGAAGTTATCCAGCAAGGAACACAAGTGAATATTTCTTAATGTTTTGGTTCAAGTTAGTTCCGTTTCCTTCATTTTTCTGCTGCAAAATACCAGAGGAACCCAATTTAGCCTACCTCAGTGACTCATACATGAATTGACATTTTCTAATAATTCTGTAATTAAGCTTTGCATTTCTTATCAGCTTTGTTGGGCTCTGACCAGCTGAGCTTCTATGCGTGCCCTGCTCTTGTTGGCTGATGACCTTGCACACACTTTGCCATTGTGACTTTTACATTACTTCTCAGCGCTTTGTTTGTCACCCAGTGATACTGTGGGAGTAATTGCTTCTCTTTATCCTTCCAACCATGAGCATAATTTTAAGTACATAAACCATATAATTTTAATTATATTAAGTTTTCTGAGAACTAGACAATATTCTTAAGGGCTACCAAAATTTTCCAAATTTTATACATATATATATATATATATATATATATATATATGAATTTTTTTTTAGAAAAGCTATTCCTGATAGCATAAACTAATAAACCGGATTACATGAAACACATGTACATATAATACACATATATAGATAAATATTATGACACACAAATAACAATTCATTTTGTAATAATTCTTCATGTTTCAAGTTTACAGCTAATCAACATGTGAGTTTTATAAGCTTTCTCTCCTTTGAGTCTCAATAACTCTTTCTACCCCTGTTTGTCATTTTGGTCAGATAGCTCCTTAGAAAGGCATTCCCCCATTCCTCTGCCTCGATTCTTTACTTTCAATTATTTTCTATAAACTTTTTGCCTTCTCAGGTGGGCCTTCTGAGGCTGGCCTTGAACTCCAAGTTTCACAAGATTTTTCACCTCAGCCTTTGGCTACCTGGGCCACAAGCATTTGCTATCACATCTGGTTTATTATGCTCTCTTTTAAAAGACATAATCTCTTAACTTACTATAATAGGAACATTCATAAAATGAATTCTGTTGTCTCTTGTCCAGCTCATCCAAGGGGAATGTTGGTGAAATACCATTTTTCATTGGCTTGACACATCTTATTTTTGGGGGAGAGAGTTCACTATTGCTATTCTTTGACATGAATATGATATGTGCTGTACCTATGTGTTTGGAGTTGGTTTCTTTCTTTTCTCTTTTTCTTTTTTCGCGGAACCTGGGATTGAACTCAGGCCCTTGCAGTTGCCAGGGAAGCACTTGGATTCTACTGAGCCATCTCCCCAACCCCCTGAAGTTGGTTTCTTAATTCTAAAAATTGCTTAGGTATGTTTGTATGTACTTCTAGAAAAGTCTAGAGTGATAGTTTTCCCGTTTTTGAGTAATTATTCTGTTTGAAGATGTTTCCTAATTTTCAGCCTATAAACTTGCCCACAAGGACACTCTCTGTCATGGTTTGCTTGTTTACAGCACCACAAAGGATCCAGTGCCCTCTTTAGCTGTGATGTTTTGGAACTAAAGTTGCTCTGGGAAATGCAAACATTTTCCCATATTGACAGAGACCTGAGCTGGTGGTGTGTTGGTCTCTCATTAGGAAGCCTTACATTAGGAGTCATATATTTCTAAAAGCTGAGGTGTTTTCAGGTGGTCTTCTCCAAGGTATTCCTGGCTTAAATATCTGAAAAGAATCCTCTAGAGTCATAGAGACCACAACTATATAGCCAGAGAGCTCTCAAAGCCACTACCACTGCTGCAACAATTTTAACATCCTGTTTTTGTCTGTCTCCCCCAGCAGCCCCCTCAGTAGCTCCAAAGCACATTCCCGAACACTCATTGCAGGATGCCATGGCCATTTCCTCATTTTATGCAGCTATTTTTATTAGGTTGTAGACAATGTGTGTGCTGGCATACAGAGGGTTAACACTCAGCTGTGTCATCACGTGCCCTTATTCACAGGATGTTTCCTTTGAAGCTAAGGTAAAGTGTTTCTAAAGATAATTGCTGTGATTCTATGCAGATTTCTCCTGATTAATGTATAGGAATTTTCAATGGAATCTTTAAATGAGTTAGAACAACATAAGAGATGGGTACAGTCTTTCAATTTTTTTTTATTAAGAAACATTTAAAAATTTAAAAAGAGTAGGCATAGCATAGCATACATATATGATTTATTACCAGATGTGTTACTTGAATCATAAAGCTGTAGTAAAAGTTCTATGACACTTACAAAAAAAATTAGTGCGGTCTTTGATGAAACCAAATGAAACAAAATATAAAGTTTGTGATACATTAAATCACAAACATAAATATGTACTTTATGGCCAGCTGTTATTTCTAAATGTGCACACTTTAAAATAGAAACATTTACCCAACATGCTGATTAGCAATGTCCCAGTTCCAAAGGCCCAATTGCGTTTAAGATGCAAAAGATTAAAGTGCCTAAACAGATCAAGTTAATGGTTCATCTTCCTAAACACTTTTGTATGTTTTAAGTCTTACACTTCCTTCCAACTCTGTGTACTCAGGGGCGAGAGCTACTTTGATGTGGATTTGTGTTTTACGCACATGCTGTTGTTGGAACGGGCTCTGACTGTGTCTCAGACACCCGGAGACATGTTCTGCACATGGACGGAGGCCATGTGGGCCCTGTTATTTCACCCTGTATGTGCAAGTTTTAGGGGAAAGTACACTGCCTTTCTACCATGTGTCACACATATTCAACCTTCATTGTGGCTAAAAATCATCTCAGCTGCTGCTATTTGGACTCCCGGTGATCTTACTCTTCTCCTGTATAAGAATTGGTCAAGATTGCACTGACCAGAAAATGTGATCCCTGGGGGATGCCTTATTTGCTGGTCCGTGTGGCATCTCGGTCTCTGTAGGTAGAGCAGCATCTGTAAATGCCTCTAGTCCTTCAGGCCACATGGGCAGTTGCCGGTTCAAAAGTTCATATGATACCATACGTCCTAATAATTTTTATCTACATCTAAAACAATACAGGACTGTCAAATAAAATCCTACATGCAAACAAATGATGGAATGCAGGGGAACCCTCTGCTCTAGCCTTTTCTTCTTTGTCCGACAAGCTAATGCAATAAGGCCAATAATAAAAGGTTGTGTACTAGGCCTAAAGCCTGTGACTGATAAAAAAGAAATGTTGGAAACCAATGAAGCTTTTGTACAATTAGATTTTTTGAGGCAGTGCTGTAAGGATTGCCTAGAGCCTGTTCAGTCCTGATTGATGGTAAAATCATAACTACATCATATTAGCTGTAGAGTTCACTGACAGGTTACTACAGATTAATATTGCCACTGCTGTTCACTTACCATCAAACCAGGGGAAATATGAATTGAGCCGTTCTTCTAACAAACCCCGCATATTAAAAGGTAAGGTGTTCTACAGAACAATCTCCCCTGTCACTGGGGAAAGACACAAACAATGTCTATTTGAGAGATATGCAGATGTACCTCAGCATACTAATTAGTTCTCTGCTAGGAGAGCCCCAGCACATCCGGCTGGCTAATGACCCTTCATGTGAGTTTGTCCTCCAGAGCTCTTGGCTGCAGGATTTCAAACAGCACCCTAAAACGGAGAGCTGCAATCTTGGTGATTTAAATGCCAGCTGCCAGGCAAATTGCAGTGACATAAATTTGGCCCATGTGTTTTGCATTGTGTGAATATGAAACAGGGGACACCAAGAAACTGAGTTTTGTTTGCTTTGGACTCTGGGGGCTTGGAGTGAATGATTTTCAGAGATGGTCATCCATTGTACCAGGTGTGTGTGTGGGGGGCGGGCCTCATGCCACTTTTTCTTTACTTCAAAAATGTTGAGAGTGCAAGAAATAAACATATTGGTCTCCTAATCCAATCAGGCTGATCATGATGACATCCTAATATGAAAGCATTTGATCTTTTTTTGTCATGTCAAATCTTGGATAAAAAGTCAACTATGAAACATAACCAGGGCCTGTGAAATGCAAGGGTCATTCCTGAGAGAGGCTGTCAGGGGAGAAACACTAGAGGAAGAGAGGTCTGTTCACATCCAGCCTGCTGTGACCACAAGAATCCAGGCCTGGCATCAGCAGGAGACCTGTGCCTTGGCCCCTGGCTCAGGTGCATGTTGTGTCCTAACTTGGAATGCTGGTATGTTGTGTCTTTGGGTGCAGGGTTGAATGAACTAGGTGCTCTCCAAGACTCCTTTCAGCACTGCTACCCCTTTGTGAGAATTCCACTGTTTCATACTCTGGGTGATCCTTGGTGTTCAGCCCAGCATCTCCAAGAAGCTGGCTAAGATGCAGTCTGGGTTTCACCTCACATGGTTCAGGTGAACACTGAAATTCAAGTACTATTGTCAGGAGGGGTGGCAGTGACTTGGCTGTCACTGTGACTTTGCCATGGTTTTCAGGGGGAATATGCAATGGGTAGTAAATGAGCCTACATCTGAGGGGAAAAAGATCATCATTTTCTCTCACTGGTTTAAAGAAAAATGTTCATTTATCACTTATATTTATTTTACGTTTTTCTTTTAAAGAGAAAATAGTGGCCCACTAAGCCAATTACACCATTCATTCACAGAAGATACAGTGGAAGAGTGGGAGAAGATATTTATAATGCTTGAAAATGACTCTAGAAAAAAGAGCTGACATTAATATTTAGAATGTGCAAGAGCTCTGCAAATGGATCAGAGAGCTCGTAGGGAAAAAAATGCAGAAACCACATGAAACTTAAATGAAGAACTGAATTTTGAATGGGTGCTCAAGCCCACTGTGATCAGAGCAAAAGGACAGATTTACATGAAAGAGTCAAGATTTTGAAAATGGTTATGCTGGCTGTTTGTGTGGATATGAGGTGTGGGAACTCTTTTTTCATCACTGTGGAAGAGGAAATGCATATGATCCTTTTAGAAAGCAATCTGATGATCTCAATGGTAATAACTGGGAGAATGCCCCGAGAGTAAGGGGACAAGATGCCTGCACTTACCCAGGTTAAGCAGGAAACCTGAGATTCTGGCATAATTAATAACAGTGCCACTTCTTGCTCCCCAAAATGTCCTTGGCAAAATAAATTACATATTTATCCTACTTTTGCAGTTCTACTTGCAAATACACATCTTGAAAATATTTTTATAAGAGACCACATACAAGAAAGTCTTTTAAGCATTATTTGTAATAAGGGGAACTGATTTCAGTCCTTCAAATCTTTCGCTAAAGGAACTGATAAATACCTTCAGGTCTTACTTTCTAAAGTTTGTTTGCTGATTTTTTTTTGGTGGAACTGGGGATTGAACTCAGGCCCTTCTGCTTGCCAGGCAAGCACTTATTCTACTGAGCTATCTCCCTAGGTCAGGTCTTACTTTCTATAGAATGCTGTACAGTAGGTGGAGGTGATATTTTAATGTCTACAATATATGGCAATATGAACTCATCCCAAAAGCAAAATTATGAATGCAAAATAATGAAATTGAAATCAAAATTCAACTTGTCCAAATTTTAAAACAAATTCAGATTTGTTGCATATAAAATAATAACAGATATACAAAAAATATGTGCTCATGTCAAAAATATTGAAATGGTGGGCCCAGGAGATAGGTCAGTGGCTTAAAAGCCTGCCTGGCAAATGCAAGGTCCTGAGTTTGATCATCATACAAAAAGACAAAATAAAACAACACCAACAATAATGCATCAACAAGCATTGAAATGCCTATTTTAGGAAAAAAATACAGATGAACTGAGGCGATGAACCAAAAATTCAGTTAAATTAAAAGGAGTGTCTTGTACAGAGTTATGTGTCTGTGTTATAAAAAGAGATATGAAATTATTATAAACCTCTGCCCTGCGGTAAAAAAATAAAATCCAAAGAGTGACTGCGATATTATTTTCTGTCCCTGGAAAAGTTGCAAACAAATTTCCTGCAACTAAAATATCATAATTAGGAAGTAATAGTTCAGAGATAGGATGATTTTGACGTTTGTCCTGTACAACCTGTTCAGGAGAATGGCAACTTTGATCTAGACAATTCTACTCTCTAATAATGCGATGACTGGTGGTAGAACCTCAGACATTATTATCAATGAGAAATTCACTTCATAGAAAGGAAATTTTATGGCAAAGAGTATGGCAAATGGTAATTGCAAGGTACATGTTTGTAACACTCTCTTACTACTTTAAGTGGTTCCTCATTTCCTATAATGGGAAGTCTGAGCTCCTGATCTCGGTGAGAAAGACTTTCTACCATTTGACAACACCCTAGTTTCTCCACATTGATGCTTCGCTCTCCTGAATGAGTCCTTCTGTCTTTGATATTGCTTACAATGCGTGCCCTGTCTGATATTCCATTTATCCCTCTTCCTGTCTAAGTCTTACTTTCAGTATGAGTTTGAGGCACAGATCCTTAGAGCTTTCCCTTATGATTATGAACTCAAGTGAACTCGACTTTCTTCTTTCTGCAGCTGTAGTATTACTGTGGACAGTGATACATGTAGGCTAGGGTTGAATCTCAGCCCCCCCCCCCCATTTCAGACTAGACCTTGGCCTTTTGTGCAGGTGGCTTTAAGTCTGGGCCTGGCATGTTACCTGAGGATTTTGGAGAGCCGGACACATAGACCTCTTGGACAACATCTACTGATGCTAGGGATGCTGCTTCAGTGAAATAGTCTCTCACTCTGGGCTTAACAGTTTTCTCTGGCTGGTGCATTCTAGGGGAAAAAAATAAAGTTCTCTGAACTTTGCAGAGAGCAGTGTTAACTGATAGCTATAAGCAAGCGGGGGCATCCTTAGCTGCTGTGATCTTGTCATACGCAAAGGTGTTGTGGGGATGTTCAGCTGTGGACAATGAGACGGCGGTAAGTCAGGGAGGAGCCACTTAGGGGCTGAAGAACAGAATATTCTCTTCTGTGAAGATGGTTGGGATCACGGTCCCAGAGATGGTTTAGTGACTTAACCAAGTAGTAGAAGATCCAGTTTCCTCTTCCAGCTCTATCTACTCTGCCATCTTTGTAATGTTTTCCTTTTTAATCCTCAGATTTCCTGCAAATTGGACCCAGATGACCCCTGTGCTCATACTCTTCGCACCTTCACCAAGATATGTTCAAAGGCAGGGTAAGAGGAATTCTCCTCTTCAAGATCACCTTTTGTATCAGAGAAGGAAGCTCTCAGTGGATTTTCCTCCTTTCTGTCTGATGAGTCATGCCTGAATCTTTAGTGGCCACTAAGAAATCTGTGGCTGTTGTGTCACCACTATAACATGTAGACTTCACTGGTGTGGAAGAAAAAGGAGGGCCCTGGGGGGCAACCAGCAGTTTTTATAGACCAATTCATGTCACTCCCTTGGGGGAATAAAATGCTCCTAAGGAGCAAGTTTTACTAATATCAGACATGGAGTCATGACTCCTTTCTTTGATGGGTAGGCAGGAATTATTTTTTTCATATAACTTGTTTCTTCACTTATTTGTACAACTCTTGATTCATCATATATTTATGGAGCATTAGCAGGTATTCTTGTACTTTTGGTAGTTAGGTGAAAGGTACAAAAGCTTTTTCAGAATATGGTGCTTAAAAGCAGTCAATACAGTATTCAGTTATAAAGGAAATAAGTTAAATCAAAACAGAGTTTACCTTTGCACATTGTAGCCAGATTGGTGCTGGTGGTGCTAGTCCAGAGATCAACAAAAATTAAAGGAGGAACACTGCCTGCCTGGGGCTTCAGTGGTGTAAGAGATAGCCAAGAAAAAGGGTAGTTTGAGGCTCTGAGAGCAGAGGCACAAGGAGCTCTAGGAAGACATTTGAAATACTCAGTTCAGTCTGCCATGGGGATGGAAGGGAAGAGAATGATTCCTGGGCATGTAAGAAAAAATCCAAAGGAGGTGATCAAGAAAGACGTGGGAAGGTCATTCCAGTGGGAATGAAAGCAAAGAGCAAAGCTGAATGTTGCTGTGGCATACAGGTCAAAGGGATCAGTGGTTCTGGGCAGCTGGGCAGGGATGAGATGATAACATAGCATTCTTACAGAACTCTGGTGCTGTGCTGAATGACTTTCTACACAAGTCAGCCTTGGCTAGTAAAGACATGTGACAAGACTGCAGTGACCTTGTTGGGTTTTGTTCACTGGTGAATCTGCAGTGCTCAGCATAGTGCTGCACTAAATAATGGTTACCTGAAGGCAATGCCAGTGTCTGGGCTGTTAATTATGAGGCCAGAGCACTTTGAGCGGACTCGCAACTGTAGATGGGAACACGCACTGACTGCTCCTAAACCAGCATCCCCTCCAAATCTGTTCCTGTCCACTTTATTCTTGATGTAGAACAACTGCCCCTTGCTGACATATTCAACCAACAAAATCAAGTTCTTGGTCACATATGCTATCATGAGACCTGTAGGTACAGATGGAGCTCAGTTACTGAGACTCACTTAGGACCATGGAGAAGGCTGAGTGTGGGGATCTGGTGCCTGGGCTATTACAGGGACTCAGGACTGATGCCCACTCTGTCATGAAGCTCTACACAGTCATCCAGTGGATTCTGTCGTGGTCCCTTCATTTCTTTAGGCAAGTTATAGACCTGAGCTAGTTTCCAAGGTTTCTTTATTCCTTTTACCATCAATTCCCAGTGTTCACAAAAATGTGAGGTGCATTACACATAGACACAGTTCTGTCTTCTACTGTTCATAGGGTGAGATAAGTATAGCTAGAGAATCAAGTGGGAACAAAGGACTTAGATACTCCCTGAGGAGGGGGAAGGTCTCCTGAACCATTAGAGGCTCATGGGAGCTTGGAGAATGATTGAGCTGACCCTATTCCCCACTGAGGCTCATTTTATAGTGAGAGGGCGGCACTTGATCATGTCAATTCCTGTTTAAGATTGTAGGAGTTAAGTTGTCTGACCTCTCAGAATTTACCATCTTCATCTTCAAGATGAATGTTTTGTTACATGTGTCTTTGAAAGTCTTGACTAAGCATAAATTCTCTGATTTTTCAATCATTTCTCTGTACATAACTCCAATTGTCACTAAAAAAATATAAAATGTAGCCTTCTTATTTCTTTCTAAGGGAGACTGACATATAGCTGAAATTTTAAAATTGATCCACTTTTTGTCACATGGACACTATTTTTTTATGGTTACCCCATAATTCATGAGCCAATTTGCTACACAAATCTCAGATGATGTGAGTGAATTATTCACTTTTCATAGTGGAGATATAGAAACTTCTCATTTTCCAAGTCATTTAAAATATCTCCTAGATTCTATATTTTGTATTACAACAACAACAACAACAAAAAAAAAAAACTCTAGAAAAATACATAACTTGTCTATTTTGGAATATGTTTGACAACTTTGCATTGTGACCAATGTGCTTGTGAGAAATGAACTGAAATGGGTAAAATTCACATAATCTTGTATATCCCATTCCAAGAGTTAAAATGTCATTCAGAGTGACAGGGAAATTCTATTGTCAGCCACCTCTTATTTGACTTATTCAGAATCTCAGATCATCAGTTAATTTCACTGTCTGATCCTTCATTCCTAAAATGAAAGATAACCTATCTGACAACCAAATAAAAAGGAATAAAGTTTGCAAAGCACTTAAGACATCTACAGAATGATTTGAAGAGAAAAGAAGATAACAATCCACTTGAATTAGTCTTTGATGACATGGCGGATTGGCTTCATGACATAATTTATAGGCCCCTTTCTTTGTCCACAATGGACTCACAAGAGCTGTGGTTGTATTTCCCTGAAATTGTACTAATTTTTGGCACATATCAGGCCCTGACCAAGACCTAGATTTTGAACAGAAGACCAAGGTTAGACCACCAAAGTTCTCCAGTCTTGTTTTCCTTTTGATAAATACAACATTGATTATTTAAAAGAAAAACAATGTGAAAAAGATGCATAAATTACATTTTCAATTTTTTTTTTTTTGCCCAGGAGTCCTTGCTGATGGACACAGAGAGTAGGAAAATCAAGCTGTTCCTTTGCTATGATAACTTCTGAACATTATTAGAAAATGAATATATTATAATTATACAAGCAGGGGTCTTACAGAGAAAGCGAAGCACACAAGTAAGAATTTCAAAAGTATGAAAGTCATTTAGTAAGACTGCAAAATTTCTAGAAGTTTCTAATTAGATTTTTGTCTGTGGAATTTGCCTTTGCCTGGAGCAAAAAGCCCAGCTCTTTTACAATGTGGTCTTTGCCACCTAAAAACACAGCAGACTGCAGTCTGCCTTAAATAGCAAGTCTGTTAGCAGGGGCTACATCTCTTGGTTGTCTGAAATTTCAATATCACATTTTCTGAAGTTATAACTCATGTTGCACATCAGCTCTTTCTTTTATTGTTTATTTAAAATTTTGACCTAGCATTAAATTCTTATGGATTTTCTTTTTTGATGCATCAAATTTAATTGAAGCATAAGATTTCCACTTTCAGGTTTGGGCATTAAAAAAAGTCACTGATTTTTAAATTGAAAGGTTTGATGGAATATTAAATTTGATGAATCATAGCAAGTGTCTGTGTTTGTTAGCTTTCATGGACCACATTAAAGTGTTCATTAATAAAGTCACACCACATTGCCTTGAGTAGGTCCTAAAAGGTTAATGACATGATGCAAGCTGGTGTTCCCAAGCTTTGCTCTTTGTAACAAACTTAGTTCATTTTGAAATTGGAATATAAGAAAAGGATTCCATTTTCTATCTCAAAGCCAAGAAATTCTTTGGGCCATTTCTTTTTCTCGTGTCTTGTCTCAAGTCATCTCTCAGAATCTGCACCTTCAGCTGTGTGTACAATGAAGTCAGTGGCTTGTTAGTCACAGAATAAACCTGGAGGGCAGTGTCATCTCAAGAGAATTCACCCCCGCCCCTCTGGCATCTCTTGCAGTGGCTTTCAGCAAGCAGACTTGACTATGAATCACCCATTTTGGAAGAAGAGTTGTTTTCAAGAAGCAGGGTTAACTCTTTGATTCTCTTTCCCCAATAGGATTCTTGGGAGGACAAAATATAGAAATACTTGCCATGGTTAAATGAAAACCACTTAAATGTCATCTATTATAATATTCTTTATCCAGAAGATGCTTGATTATTTATTAGTCAGATAGCGTACAAGATGCACATTCTCTTCTTTTATGGCTAAGAGCATTTAGAGTAATTTTTAAAGTATGTTTTTGGTACTGGAAACTGAACTCAGTAACTTGCACTTGCCAGGTAGGCACTATGCAGCTGAGCTATGTCCCTGGGTATAGAGTAATTATTACCTCAATTGTTCACTCCAAAGGATTTCTATGTAAAATTTTTATTTTATGTGTCAGCAACAGGATAAACTAAATGAGACTAAGACTATGAGGGCTTTTAGGCAAATTGCTAGACTACACAATTGCTTAATATTTGTGTCAAGGCTCTGTACACACTTAGTGAAAACTCGTGCAGTCTGTACCCTTCTGAGGAGGAGATCTTTCTTGGTGGGGTCAAGTGTATGGGTAAATTTTTCTTGAAAGAGATTTGTCCCATGTCTTGATTCTGTTGGGAACTGTTAGTAAAATAAACGACTCATACTGGTTTTATGTGGGAGACAAATCAAAGCATTTCCATGAGTTTGTTGGGCTGACCTGTAGTTCTTTAACCATTTTCTAAGCACCTCGAAGCTGCTAGATTGGATGGGTGATAGTTCTCCTGTCAGTCATTGTGGAAAGCAAAATGAAAGTTCATATAAAAGAGGCCACCAAGAGTTATACGGCTGCAACTGTTTCCAGGCTGAAACAACTTTGTATCTGTTTATTATTGCCGGTATCTTGTTATATTGTTCTTTCAGAATCAATAAAAGCTAACTTCCCTCCTTGGTTTTACTGCTGAACCCTCCTGGAAGGGGATGTGGTACTGAAAGTCAAGAAGGACAGCACAGAGAAGCAGGCAGATCTCCAGGTAATGAGGTAATGAGGAGAAGCTAAATCTACTTAACAACCTTTTTCTGAGAAGTTGTTCTTTTAACATAAAATGTGTGAGGAACTTCTTGATTTTTTTTTTTTCTGAATGTGAAGTTACTTTTTTATTAAGAAGTTTTAAAAAACTCAAACACATATAGTAAGGCTTTTTTCCTTTTCTAGGAGGCTCTAGCTGTCAGTTGTCATCATGTGAGGGTCAGCTTAGCCTACTTAACAGTATATTTAATGAAATGATAGTTTTATTGAACTAATTTAAGAAGCACGATCGTTTACTTTCCCCTTCTCTGTATTGCATCATTCATTCATATTGACTTAAAACATGAGCACAGTAAATACCACTAAGGGTCTGGTATGTTTTGAAGTTCCCGGGTTGGTACACAGGTGAGCTTCGGGAAGCTGATTGGATCAGGAGAGCTCTCCCTTCAGCAGTGGATGAGCGCATTGATTGGCTCATAATTCAGTGGCATTAGTGTGAGGCGATAAGAATTTAGGGCATGGGGCCTAGCTAGAGGGAATGTGTTATGGGGTTCCGTGCTTGGGGATGATACCTAGCCCCTCACGCCTTCTTCCTTCCACCGCCAGCCTTCCTCTGCCTCACCACAGCCCAGGAACACCTGAGGCACGTGATCATGGACTGGAACCTCTAAAATCATGAGCCAAAACAAACCCTTTCCATTTTAAGTTGATTTTCTCAGGTATTTTGTCACCAAGATAAGAAGTTAGCCCAGTGCCTAATTCTGTTTGATGTTCAGAATTCTGAGAAATAGCCTTTTCCAGACTTGCTGCCTAGTGCTGGCCCACAGCTCTGCTGCAGCCGTGGTGTGCTGGTTATTGTCGAACACCCAGCTCCTGGCTGGGAGGATGAGGTAGGAGGGAGAAGCACTTGCCAGAGTCTAGCATAAATACTACTCCCATTGTAGCTAATTTGAAACTGCCAACCTTCTGGAAAGAGAAGTTGAGGGGAAAGCTGCACCTAGGCCTCTCCCCATTACCAAATTACAGCGGTATGATTCTATGATTCTTTAACAGATTAAAAAGAGGAAAGCTTGGTAGGTTTGCTAATTTATTTGCGTCATATTCAAAAGCTCTGAAAATAATTGCACTTATGACTATGAACATTTCTCTCCAGTACTAATATGTACTGATCTCACCTAAGCATTACAAGAAACCAGTTCTGGTACAATGTGTGGGCTTGGTAAAACATTCCATGTTTTAAAATGGAATGTCCTAGAAAAGATTCTCCACACCAGAAAAAAACAAAACAGTAAATTTTAATTCTCATTCCATATCATTATTAATGTGTTTTGGTAGATGTATATATTGTGAGCTGATTATCTTTTTTTTGTTTTGTTTTGCGGAACCAGGGATTGAACTCAGGCCTTTGTGCCTGCCAGGGAAGCACTTACTCCACTGAGCCATCTCCCTGGCCCCTGTGAGCTGATTATCACACTCAAGCTGACTGATATCTCCACCACCTCACAGCCATCTGGTGTGCATGGGTGTGCGTGGCCATACAAACATCTGTGTGTATGCAGTGAGAACCCCAAGACCTACACAACAGATCACACTCACCATGCTGCCTATCAGTTTCCAGCTCTCACTCATCTCATAACTGAAGGTTTGTACACTTCACCAACATCATTCGGATCTCCCCATGCCTCAGCTCTTGTAACAACTGTTCTACTCTCTAGTGCCATGAATTTAAGAAGTTTTTAGGTTCTGTATATAAGTGAGACCATGCAGTATAGGGTGAGTTTTTCTATTCCTTTTTTTGTTTTTGTTCTTATTTAATACACCGTTTTCAAGGTTTTTACCTGTCATGGCATTTCCTATTTTTTGGAAGAACAAATAAGAGCATAAGGATAAATCATAATGGGCAATATGCACAATTTAAACATATTTTTAAATTTATTTATTTGTTACAGGGTCTTGCTAAGCATCTCGGATTTGTAGTGATCCTCCTGTAACAGCCTCCTTGACAATGGGATTACAGGCGTGTGCCACCATGCCCAGTTTTGGTGACTGGCTCAGCATGCCATCCTGGGGATTGAACCCAGGTCCTTGAGCTTACCAAGCAGGCACTTAGACTGGCAAGCTATCTCTCCATCCCTAATATACCTAATTTTTAAAAGTTCATTTATTTTACTTATTTATTGTAGTACCAGGGATTTTACTAAACGCCTTTCACTAAGCTCCTTCCCAGCCCTTTTTCTTTTCATGCTGTGAGGTAATGTCTCACTAAGTCACTAAACTGTCCAGGATTGACTCTCATTTACATACAGTTCTTCTGCCTCAGGCTCCCTGAGTGCTGGGATTACATGTGTGAGCCTTCACACTCAGCTAAAAATAGTATTTTAAAAGATACTGTTTCATTACTGGAATCAGTCTTTGTACAATAGGAAAGCTTTGAAAACCTCATTCTTAGAGTTAGTAGAAAGCCAATGGGCTACTGAGATCTTCAGCTCTGTCATAAAGAACCAAAAAATATTGTACCCATCATGTGCACGCTGTCATCATGCATACACCGTCATCACGCACACACCGTCATCACGCACACACCTCCATCACGCACACACCGTCATCACGCACACACCGCCATCACGCACACACCGTCATCATGCACACACCATCATCACGTGCGTACTGTCTTGCGCACACTGTCTTCATACTCTGAAGAACTTAAGAGAATGTTCCCTAAAGAGAGACTTTATGATCCACAGCTGCTTAGGAGGAATTCCTGCGACGCGGGCAGCCTAGTTTTGAAGATAATGGATTTATGAGTTGCAGGAAGCCAAATGCGCCATCACTCAGACCAGAGTCTGTTTAGTATCATGTTACTATTTCTCTCCTTTCTTCTGTGTTAGGTCACATCTCAGATATGAACATTACTCAGAGGTTACTCAGGTGATCGCAGGCCGTACTGAGAGTGCAGCTGTGCAGGACTTGACCTTGAAGGACAGATGGCACCCCGAGGAATTCCTTTATACCTTGTGCCGACCAGGGCCCCTTTGCTGTCTACAGACAATAAAAGCCTTTCACCGTGAGCTGCTTTCTGATGCATGCCTAAAACCAAGTTGAACACATTAAAAGAGCAAGAAGGCAGAAATCTGCTCATTGTGCCCTGTGGGGAATTAAATACAGTTTTGATGGGAGTGGATGGAAGAAGAAATAGATTTTAAAAAGTATTTATACCCTCTCCTCTGAGAAAATGGCTACAATATTTATTTCCCCTTATTTTCCCATTCATTCCAATGAACATTATGTACTATATTTCCTTTAAAAGTAGATGCTTTGAATAAAATGTTTTATACCAACTATATCTGGCTGAGTTCCTTCTCCCTTTCTGATTTGAATCGTATGATTCTTGTAAGCCCATACCTTCCTTTGGTAAAATCGAATGCCACCAGGACATGTATGATTTCATGGAGTCCCCTCCAAATTGTTTCTTCTTCAAGCAGACTACTTTTGCAGACCTCTTTCTAGTGTTACCAAGATTCTTTGAAGTATTATCTGATTTCAGAACTAAGGCTTAACCACATCTTTTTTCAGAAATTTTAAAATAACTCTCTCACAGGCTTCTAATTTAGTGCCTCATCCAACTATATATCCACTTGACCCATTATATTTCTGAAAAGAATAAGGCAAATATTTTGAAATTTGATGCTTAATTGGATTACACAGAGGCAATATGCTTAAAGGAAAATAACAACAGCCAATGTTTTTGAGTGTTTCTATGTTTCAAGGACTGTTCTAAATGCCTCATGCAACTTAATATTCACAATTATCTGCAGTAGTTATTATTAATATTAGTATTCTCATTTTCCAGATGAGGAAAATGAAACATAAAGAGACCACAGAACCTTTGTAAGTTCACAGGGTAAAACAAGAAGACAGTATTCAAACTCAGACCCTCTACTCAAGCATCCACACTGCAATTCACCATGCTGTGCTTCATAGAGTTTTATGACAATTCATTATGAACCTGTATTTAAAGCAGTATATGGGCAAAAGGAACACCTGACTAAAGAGCTTCTAGAACATGAGCTGTTAACATGCTTTTCTCAGTCATTAGTTATGAAAATTTGGGAAAAATCCTAAGTAGAACTATATCATATGAAGTCCTTTATAAGCATCTTCTCTATTTCACATAAACACTACTTCTCATAGTGGAAGACTAAGAGCAGTATGAAAGGAGAAGCATTGGGACTTAAGTTGAATATAAGTTATGAGAGCAAATATTGCGGATGACCTAGGGCTCCTTGCAGGTCCTCCTGGGATGAGTCCTTTTGCTGCCTTCTACCAGAGGTGAGATGAGGCCAAATTAGTCACCCTGCTGAACCCACATTTCCTCACCTGTAAATGGAGACTATAAAAAGCATATCCTCAGAGGGTTATTGATGACTCAAAAGTCATTGAAGATGGAGTAATGCTGTGTTTACTAGCCCAGCGTATGTATGATTCTCTGAGATTTCTATCATCATCATTATATAAGCAAGTAAACTGAGGCCTTGTCGAATTTAATAACTTGCCAAAGGATATTCACCTTGCTTGTGGTGGAGTCAACATTCGAGCCCAGAGGTGCATAAAATAATATATTATCTTTCCCCCAGGATTAAGGGCACTGTGTATTTATTACCTCAGACTTCCCTTTCTGGGTTACCCTCTACCTTCCCACAGTTTAGGAGCTACAGTATTAAACTGTTTTTTGTAAAAGACCTCTAGGATCCCCTTCAACCCAGACCCACAATCCTTTGATTGTCTACAGTGTGCCTCTGTTCTGTTTGGCCAGTTCTACACACCACATGCCTCCATCACCAGAATGAGTTTTTTCTTTCCTAGAAAATAAAGGAGAGTAAAAGCATGCTCTTCTAATTCTCCTTTTCCTAGATCTAAGTTCAAACCTATCAGGCATCTACCTTCCCAGACCTACTATACTTCTCATATACTCACATGGAGAAGCTGATTTCTGATTTAGTGCAGAATACTGAGAATTAAAGTTAAACTGAAGAACTACTGGAAGGGATAACCTTAGAATGTATTGAAACTCACTTAGGTCATACATCAACTGATTAAGAAAATTAAATGCTGTAGCTAGGAAAATAGAACACAGACAAATAAGAGTAATGTGGTATGGCATTAGGGTGTGTATTAGAGCACAAGAGAATTGGCGCTCATGTTTCAATGCATGTCCAATATGAATTTGTTTCTATTAAAAGCTGCAAGATCTGGTAGCTGTTGAACTATTTTCATTATCTAAAGAGGGCTACGAAGTCATTTGTGATTTGTGGTAGTTAAACCAGAGTCTCTAAAAAAGCTTTTTCTTAATCGACACCTAGGTTATTTAATTTTTGGAATAATGGGATTTCTATATCCAAGTACCTTATCAGCTCCTGAGTCTAATGGTCACAGGACTTCCATTTCCTTGAGTTGCTCTCAGCTAAGAAGATTGACAATAGAGGCTACCATCTCTGTCCAAAATTCATTTTAATTTCTCAGTTTCACAATGATGTTGCCCTGAGTCACAGCTCTTGGAAACACTGTTCTTTTCAACAACACATCAGATTTCTAGTTATTTCTACCCCTGTATCTTCAGCCCTGATTATCTTCGATGGAAAAGTGTAGAGCTGCATAATTTCTGTGGCAAGTGGACCTACATCCACAAAGGCGAATGATCTACGTGCCCATAAGGACCTGTGTAATTTATTTCTCACTGAAGCTCTATCTTTAACTCTCTGTCACTTTGTTCTTCAGTTTCTGCTGTGTGTGTTCGGGTGAGGGACACCTTCAGCATCACAAGGTCCTTGAGATGAGCTAGAGCCCCATCTGAGCTTCTCTGAGACAATTCTAAACCTCATCTTTCATTTTGCAATGCTTCCAGAACCATATACATTGGTGAATAAGTATTATTCTCTTGGTGAGATACAGAAGTGGGTTCGTTTGCCATTGATAACATAGCAAAGTGTGCAATCCTACCACTTAATTTGCGCTTGTGTGTGAGAGCCCCAAATCCTTCACTGAATCTGATTTTTGTTTGTGGCCAGCATGAATGCTGACCTCTTGCCCTTTGAATGATCTTTCCGTCTCCCAGAAAGTTCATGAAAAGGTCATGGAGCTGCACTGACTTCCTGTGTGTGCGCATAGACGTGTCTTTGCTATTGATCTAGGAAAAGACCATTCAGTGGTTTTGCTCACTTTATTTTTAATGGAAACCTGATCAGTAATTATAGAATTTTTCCACCGGAATTCACACCTGAGTAAGTGCAGAAAGCTAACATCATTTCTTGCTATTCACTTAACATGGGTCATAACTCCCAATTAAATACATTTCTTGAGCCTTTAACAAAGCAGAATATGGTCCTTGCTGGTCACAAGTTCAAAGCTGGAGAGAGAGAGAAAAAAATGGCTTAATAGCTGGAAATAAAAACACCAATGAATTTTTCTTATGGATTCCTTCATGTCACATTCATATCATGAGCGACTCTGAGTTTTCCCTTTAGATCATCTTGGCATGATCGAGGAGCAAAAATAAAAATGATTTCTAGTACATTCTTGAGGTGATTCCTTCTTTTGATGCTGCCTGTCACCATAAAAGGGGTCATGAATCACTGGAAACCTGCTTGCCCGTCAGCCACAAAAGCACCAGATTTCAAATCAGACTACACTAACAGTACAGTTGGATGGCTTTAAATCTCTACTAGAAAACTATTGCCATTTATAAACAACGAGGATTGTACAGAAATGGTGAAAAATGCACTAGCGTCATATTTAGAATGATTGTGTGGTGAGGATACAGCAATACTTTTCAAGACCGTAAGCAATACGTATATTCATATCTTCTGCTATTTATCTTGTAGATATACAGTGCTGGAAGTTCTCAGCTGCTGGCTGCTGGCTCGTGGCACTGAGAAGGAAAGATCCCGAGGTTTGTCAGTGCCGTATATCACCACAGCTGTGCCCTTTGATTACACTGGGGCGCCACCAGTCATTAATAACAGCGAAAGCTTTTTGTCTGGCAAATGCATCGCTGGATAGTACTTTCTTAACATCTTGATGTGGTAGCAAAGGTAAATTAAAGAGGAAGCTTGTTTATTTTACAGACACACTTGTGAAAAGAGAGGTAGGCTTTCCAGACTGTTCGAGAAAAGATTTTCTTCCCTTGTCATGTAAACTTGAAGCATTTTCTTATTTTTCATTTCCTCAAAGGAGTCTTGTCATAAGTCTCACTCGAACAAACACTATGAGCACGGTGTAATTACAGTTTTAATTCTGTCACTGTCACACTCATTGGGCTACCAGGGGTTGCAAAACAAGCTGTCACCCCAGATGACAATTACTGTGTAGACTTATAAGCCTAAGCATGACCATGGTGGAAGATCTCTTCAAGGCCATAATGTGAATGGGATTTGCAAACTTGAGTGCTTTCCAGTGTTAAAAAACCACATGGGCATATTCGAGGCTGACTGAGTTTGTTGCTTTGAACATCAGTGCCGGTGGCCTATTTTCCAAGCAGAAGTGCATTCCCATCAAAAGTCACCTGGAATTCACCAGTTGCTAGGGAGTTTAATTCACATGAAACAAACTCACAAGGAATGCATTCACGAATGCTACTTCTCTGTCAAATGGTGTAACTTTTAAAGATGTAAAGGATGGTGACTATATTGTCCATTTTATCTTGTTTTGAAATTTCTAATAGTCCTGGAATCTGGCAGGACCACTTAATTTCTTGATGAGACTATTATAACAGCTGATTTCAGTTCCTTTCTTCCACTCCATTTCCCTTAATTCAGAGGGCAAAGGATGAACTTTTCGTAACTCATTAGTGGATAGGGGAACAAATTTAGTGTTTTCCCAAACAGTGTTGAGAAAAAGAAGAAACGGGCATAGGATGGATCACAACATATTTCACAGAGGAGGGGTGAATACCATTGCTTGGAACTTTTTCCTTACGTTGTATACCTGTGTGTGTGTGTGTGTGTGTGTGTGTGTGTGTGTGTTTGTATGTGCATGCACCTGTGTATTCTCACTGGTTGCAGATCTTAAATGCATTTTCTCTCTTGGTCCTCATCCACAAAGTTTAAAATCTCTGTCTTAGTCTGTTGTTTCTCAGTGATGCTGCTCGGCGACTTAGGTCATAGCATTGAATCCAGTGATGGAAATGTTCCCTTTTTGGTTCTTTGTCCAAACTATCTAACAGGGAAAAGAGGAGGGCTTCAGGGGTGCTAGTATGTCTTTCATACTAAGTCTCTCTCTCTCTCTATCCCCCCCTTCTCCCCTACTTTTCTTTTGTCCATTTCTGACACAGTGAGGACAGTGCTCAAGCTCAAAGTTTTTGTCTTTTTCTATTTTTTTGGTGCAGGATCTCACCATGCATGCAGCCCACATTCATAGTGATCTTCCTGCTTTTTGCCTCCCATGTGCTGGGATGACAGGCGCGCGCCACCGTGCCCGGATTGCATTGCCGGCTCAGCGTACCCGAAGGCGGGGCCGACGCGGCTGCGGGAACCAAGGATTGAACACTGGTCCCTGCGCTTATCTAAGCAAGCGCTTAGTCCGCTGAGCTATATAAAAAGTATTTAGATCGAATTTTTAATATTTCTTTGTTAATATTGGTTCCATCATGGTCATTTCTAAGGCCAATGACACAGACTTCTCACTGATCCTTGTTATATAAAGTTTGTTTTTCTATAATTCAAAGAAAATGGCAGTGAATTGAAAGAAAAATATTAAAGAATTTGGAATATAAAAGGCTCACACCTATGGCAAAAAAAAGTGATTGGTTTATGCAAATTGCTAAAGATTTTACTAAGGTTGAGAAAGAATGATTAGTCAACTTTTAAGATCACAGCTAGAATAATCTTCCTAAAATACAAAGAAAATGGCATCCTCCTCTACACACAAAATCCCTGAGTAGAGTCCTGCAGCCGCCAGGACACAAGGCTCCTTTTCCAGATTCATCCCTTCCTAACACCCTCTCCACATCCAAGGTCTGCTTGTCCACTAAGTGCCACTCTCTGAAATGTGAAGACTGTAGCCCTGCATGAAGCATGCCTGCCCCTCTACGCTCCGTTCTCCACTAGCTCCTTATGCAGCCACTGTGCCGCCCATTATTGCTGTGACCTTCAAAGCTTTTTCAGAACATTTTCATTTACTTAAAGAATAAAATGCTTTATTTATTGTTATTCCTTAAGTGCTTAGGATAATTCCTGGTGCATACACAGGGTAGACACATAAAAACATTTCAGAATGAATAAATTCCTCATAATGGAAGATGTACTTGGACCAAGACCAAGACCAGATATAATTTAGGAGCAAATTACAAACCTTGAATTTGCTTCATCAGCATTGTAAAAGCTACTGGGAAAAGAAAATTACTAACAACAGTACTCAGATAAACACCAACATTTCATTAAGTGTTTACTAAGTGTGTGGGCTCATCACACCCCATGAAGAAGGAGAAATCTTTGCCACTGGTCTGGAAATCAAAGCTCAGAGAGGTGGAGTACACTTGTCCAAGGTCAAACAACTCTCCATTGGTGACATTAGGATATACATCAGGTCAGTAACCACGGGATCCTGTCCCCAGCCACCAGGTGGCATGAGGGTGGACCCATTGCCCTTCTACTCTATAGGGGCATGGGACTGGTCCCTTGATGCCCACACTCCTCTTGGTCCCAGCCATGCCTGTGTCTGTCTCTGGCACCTTGGCCTTAGTCACAGCTTTCTCTCCCAAGATTCCCTGACACTCTGCATTCCTCAAGGGCCTTGTAATAACTCCCTACACTTGATTCTTCCCCACTGTCCTGAACATAGGCTTCTCTCATTTCTTCCTGGTCTATGAAAGTGACCTCACATGTCTAGGAAAGAGCGTTATTCTACTGGTAGACATTTTTTCTGTGAGTCAGCTGTTTGACTTTGAACAAAGTACTTAACTCCTCTGTGCCTCAATGCCTTGAAGATGAAAATAGATATTATTTCAAAAGGCTTAGAACTATGCCTGATATTCATATAATAAATATGAATGTTTGTGAAATAAAGTAAAAACCCTCTGAATTCTATCATTTTCTCTCATTCCAGTTTAACATTTGCTCAATCAAGTCTGCTCAATTTTTCAGCCCCTTTTAGAGGCTGTCACTAACCTGAATATCCTTATCGGAACACTGTGTACTTTAGATATCTTTTGATTCCCTTAATTCTTAAATAATGTTTCTTTGTTTAGGGAGTACTGTAAGTGCTGTGAAATAAGAACAGATAGATAGTGCAGCCATTGTCCTTAAGAGTGGATGGGAAAAGGGGTTGTGAGAAATTGTGGCAGGGTGGTGGTGGTGGTGTTGGCAGAGGTGGGGGTGGTTACAGTTCTTAGGATTAGGTAAGATGTTTGGCACAGCCATCCTGACTGTCAGCCCAGTGCTGCAGGAAGGTGAGTGACTGAAGATCATGTCCAATTAGTAGACACCTCTCACTGTGACCCTTGAAGATATCCTGAGAAGAAATCAACACCAAGGCAGAAGTCCTCTCAGAGAAGCAGCTACGGGGATGGGACAGACTTAGTAAGAGGAGGCACTTCCGGGATCAGGAGGTGCCTGAGTTCCTGTTTGCTTTAAATTCCAACAAGAATAGACCTGTCAGCTCTGGGTTGAACACTTATTGGAGAAGATCCTGAAACCAGAAGGAAACCTGTGTTCATGGCCCCTGCGTGGTCAGGCTGGGACTGACAGGGGCACAGTGCTGTAGGGGGCTTTCTGATTCTCTCAAAGAGAAGCCAGATGCTGCCCAGAGTGACTTGTGGAGAAATTCTTGGTGAGAGCATGTAGGCCACCCATGCTCAGGGGTCTAGGTGTTCTACAGCAGTGATTTCTTCTTGGAGGAGGACACAGAAGGTGGTAGTAAGCTAGAGCTGGCAAGATTTAAGTGCTGGTGTAATGTTCTTGAGTGATGATGGGAAAGCAGCACTGTTCCTGTGGATAAAAAAGAGCGAGTAAAGATGTAAGGGTGAGAAAGCACAAGAGAACCAGATTCACTTAGAAGAATCTAGGCTTGAAAGCTGTGAATATTAAGTAGTAAAATTGGCCTTGTCTTGAGAAGAATCATGTTAATCTTCCCTAACTTGTTCTTAATCTCTATAGGATTTCACTGTTTATGTGCCCTTTTTGATACCAAGCTTCTGTCAGCAACTGGCGCTCTGAGTGCCAGTGATCCTTAGGCAGGGAGGAGAGGTGACAGCAGAAAACAGAGCCGATGGGTGAAGATCTTACTTTGAAAAGGTCATTGCCCACAACAACTCTAAATAATGAATCCAGGTCAATGCTGGAATCCTGAAACAATCACTGGCTGTTAGAACTCAGTTTTGGTCAAACATGGTATAGTGTTCAATAGTCTTTAAGATTAAATCTGAGATCAGATTCCAGAACTCTCTCCTCTGTGTTTGCTTATGTTGACAACATCATCTCCAAGTATGAAGTACTTAAAGTAGTTAGCATTATTTTGATTTAATTAGGAGAAAGAAAATACTTTTTCTATCTCATGATGGAATATTACTATTAACCACTTTGAGAATGAAGTACAAATTGTTCAAATCACTATTAGCCACCCAGCAGAAAAGTATAAAAATGAGGTATATAACATGAGGCTATAATAATAAGCTGAGCAGTAAATGGCTATAGTCAACAACTTCTTCAGATAACTCACTATTAATGTGGAATGCTAGACTGTGTTGGATTGTGTCACTGAGTACAGGCACCTAAATTGGTTTAATGACAATGGAGTGTCCATCTTTCCCAGGCCTAGACAAAAAAAGGGGGGGGATACATAGGAAGAATCATGATGTGTGTGTATAAACAGTACTAATAGGGGTTGGACAAGATATTATGTTGGCTTCTAGTACTATGGACAGACACTGGGGAGATAACAAGGTAGAGAGTGTTAATTGTTGGATCTGTGATATAGAGAATAGATGTATAGCTGCACTCTCTTCATTCACTGATGAGAGACATCTGCTATAATAATGCCTGCAAGTATAATATCATGCATGCACCTTGTATGACACTGAAACATCATGAAAACATTTTGTAATGTATTGATTTGTCGAATCTGTCCTGTTAATTTGTCTTGAAACTGTCCCATTGTTATTTGTTCTTCAATAAAAAAATAATAATAATAAACAAATCACTATTAGCCATTCAAATTATCCATTATTAATTAAAGTTTACACTTAGAGTATCCCCTGAAAGTTTCATCTATTCATAAATGGAGATTATGGAAAATGATAGATCATGGTAACATTATCCATTGATGATCTCAGAAGCTAAAAGTCCTAATTAGAGGCAAGAAGTAGGTTAGGGGAGCCGTGAGCTGGAAGGGTCTACTCCTGTCTCCTCTTCATCCCTTTCCTCTCAGCTTCCGGGATGCCATGGGAGGAGAAGCTGTCATCCAGCAGGCCCTTTCACCATGCTCTTCCTCAGAGCCAGTGGCCTTTGGACTAAACCCCATGGAAACTGAGAGCGAAATAAATCTTCATTCCAAAAGTATCAGGTATCTCCTCCCTGGGAATGACTAACTAATACACCTGCTCACTGTGTGCAAAAACTGTAGCGTGCCAAGTCATCATGAGCTATAAATGAATATGATGTAATATCCTACCATGAGGAACTTGTACATCTAGTGAAAGTCACACTAAAACATCCCAACAGCCAAGAGAGTATAACACAATGGTTGAGGTGAGCCCAACTTGTGCCATATCAGTAAATATTTCATCACTTCTTGTCTGGAACAAATGGTGCATGGGTTTGTAGGACAGGCCTATTTCCAGGGTGTAAATATTCTTACAATAGCTTATTTCCAGCTATCAGCATGATTTCACTGAATGCAGAATTATAATGAAGTACTAACAGTAGACTTTCTAAAGCTGGCCTAGCTCTGGAGATAATTTCTCTGATCTGAAGTCTCAACTCTAAGATATAATCACACAGAACATGTACTAGCCTCCTAACTTATTTAGGTTCAAGATCTTCAACTTGAAGACAGAACGACAGTGTGCATATATCATAGCGTTAGTCGATAGGTCCACAGAAGGTGCAACATAAAGCACTTAGAACAGTCTCTGGTGTATGTTCTCAGTAAGTGTAAATGCAATGACTATAATTAAACACAGAGAAGAGAAATACGGTGGACGTAATTCTGGTGGAAATCTCTAAGATTTAAGAATGATAAACATTTTTTACAGGTGGGGGTGATAGGGGTCAGTCATGGATAGTGGTTGTTCCTCATCTTGAGAGTTGAGAGGACAGCATAATAAAGCCAGGCAGGTAATGAAGTCCAGTTTGTTTTGAAAATTCCTTGTAGTGGGGTTTGGCTAGAATATAGCTTCTGTTTATAGGAGCAGGGAGGATATGTGCTCAAAAATTAGGTTGGGCCATGTGGAGAGGTCTTGAATGCTAAATCAAACTCATTTTAGGGATCAGTGAGGAACCACTGGCTTAGAGGCTGAAGAGTGACACTCATGTGTCAGAAGGCCAAACCAAACCACTGACAGTAACCCAAATGCCCAAGTGATGTAAGGTGGCAGCTGCAGATCACCTATGGGAAATACATACTTATTCTATCATTATAAACAAAGTGGGGCTGGGGAGATAACTCAATAGAATAAGTGCTTGCCTGGCAAGTGCAAGGGCCTAAGTTCAATCCCAGGTTCCACAAACAAACAAACAAACAAACAAGAAACAAATAGTGACTAGCTCCAGCCAAACTGACACAGGACTAAAGGACATGGGAGAAGATTCTGTGCTTCCACTTGGAAACAGTCAGACTAGTGAAAATCTTCAAAGGGATCTATCTTCCTTGGATACATCAATGAAATTTCATATCAAGTAAATTTTTCAGAGAAATATGATCTCACTGAGAAATGCCTGTGATTCTCACAATCACTAATATAAAATAAATTGCTGTCCTTTAGAGGTGACTCACAAATAGAACTTCCTCAAATATTACTGCATGGGGGTAGAGCGTGACTTTTACTGAGCTGATTGAGAGGAGAAACTGGTGGATTTTGTTTTCCAGAATGTTACCTCTTTAGAAAACACTTTAAAATGGCTCATTTGCTCTGGATCTAATTTCTATTATTCTCCACTTTATTTTGTGCATGATATTCAGAGAGACAAGTTTTGTTTAACAGTTTACAAATTGCTCCAAATCACTCTAATTTTATTTAATATTTGTGTACACACACACTGGCATATGTCACCTTTTTTTTTTTTTTACCTTTGCAGTACCCCTTTCAGGTGGGAAACAGAATTTTACAGTTGGAAAAATTTTAGAGTACGACATTGAGTTAAAGAGTCTCAATTTGCATATAATTTACTCATTAATTTATACAACAAATATTTCCTATATGGATCCTCGACTGAAACTCTACCAGGATTACTGATGTGAATAAAAGAGAAAGTTCCTTTTCTTAACGAATTCACAGTTTCAAAGGGAGAGAGGCAATAAACAGATGAGTTATCCAGATAGTTGAATATTGTTGTAGGTGCTACAGAGGGTTCTGCCATAGTGAGGACTGGAGTGGCAAATTGTATTTGAAATACTATTATTGTGAGGTGATGCTTGTACGAAGGCTGAAACAATACGAACTAGGCTGTGAAGCCCTAGGGCAAAGCACCTTGGGCAGAGAGAATGCCATGTGGAAGGGTGAACAGTGGGCTTGGTGTGGTCAAGAAAACAAAGATGGCCAGAGGGAAACAAGCAAAGGAAACAGCAGTACAGGATGAGTAGACAGAGTCAAGGTCACAAGAATGAAAACCATTTTGAGTTTCAATTCAGCTATTGAAGCATTTTAAGTAGAGGAAGGAGTTGAATCTGCTGAGAGATGAGTGGACTCTTGAGATCAAGAGCATAAGCAGTGAGGTCCCCACCCCACCCCAAACTAAGTGCAGAGAGGGGGAAAACAAACTTGTTCAAGATCATCCAGGTAACAGAACTGGGTCTGGAACTCAGGTTTCCTAGCTCAAGATCTGGAGTTCTTATCATGTTTGCAAATAAGGAACAGCCTAAGCAACTATAATTATTACTCATATGAGGTCATCGCAAAAGCAGATCAGAAAAAAGCATCATGGGGAGCGTTTCATGGTGTGCACATGTGGGCTGGAAAACCCAAGAGCTGTCAACACTCGCTAGACACTCTGTGCACAGGTGTGCCAGAGAAGTTTTTCGTTGCTGCTTCAGGGCCATTTGTCTTCACACAGACCCTTATTTTGTTCAAGTTAGCATTGTGTTTTCCATGTTTCTTTGCAGTTCAGACTAGGCTACTTTGGACCAAATGGAATTTTGATGAGGATTTCTGAGAAACTCTCACTTTCCCTATAAAGACCTTTTTTATCCTACACCCCTGATATTTTTTCCAACTCCTATAACACTGTGAATGGTCAATAACCATTCTTCCAGGGTATTCATGTGCAAAACATTGATAAGCCCTTCAAGAGGGCCCTGTGTTCAGTCTGAGGATCTCCATGCTTGACCAAAGGGAGAATGTTCATGTCATTTCTTGTCATCATTACTTGAAGATATTGTCTGGCCACATTCAAGTCTTGACAGCTTTCAAAAGTATTATTTGGATCAAAAGTGCAGATTATTTTCATGTTCTCCTTTTTTCAAATTGAGTTACTCTTAGAATGTATATTTTCTCTCATATACATGTATGCATATAGACATTAGATGTACCTTTGAAGCAAAATCCACTTTATGATTGTTATGTCCTGTTAAGCCCCAATACAGCATGAAGTACCATGTGTTATTTCATAAATATTCAGTATAATATTTGACTCTTGAAGTCAGAAGAATTTCTTTGTCCAAGGACAAAGGCCAAAAGGATTCTCCAGGCTGTCAGTCTCACATAGAGCATCCTAAATGCATGATTACTGGCTACCCTTCATGTGTAGCTAACCCTGGGCCTGAGCAAGAAATCCAAGTAGGCATTGTCCCTACAACAAGTTGTGACATTGACAAAATATTTTCATTTCCTAGACTTTGAGTTCTTCTTGTGCCACCCACCTCCCAATCTATCTATATAACACGTACTTACTGTTTTCAATTATTCTAAAATTATTTTTGCTTCAGGATGTTTGGGCAAAGAATTTGGAAAGGTACAAAAAAAAAAAAAAAAAAAAAAAAAAAAAAAAAAAAAAAAAAAAAAAAAAAAACCAGCAAGTAGGCAGGCTGTACAACCACAGCCCTGGAGCTCAGACCAGACTGTTCCTCTAAAAGGCCAGACATAGAGGTGGTTCCAGTTACTACTGTGGGTTATATGCTGAGTGCTGGGAGCTTTTTATATATTTCTATAGTCTCAAGATCCCTCTGATTCAGCTTATACTTTGGTGTTAAACATAGAACGTGTATAATACTGGAGACTGGTCATAGCTCATATTTGAAGGATGCAGTTGCTAAAAAAATCATTTTTCTTTTAAAATACATCTTAGCTCGTTTCTACACATTCTTTGGTTTCTTGTCCAGTTGGTGTCCCAAGAAACATCGGCTTAGTGGTCATTACTGGATCTGAGGTGGTGACTTGTACAGATCGTCAGACTTGGCTGGCAGGAGGAAGAAGAGATCAATGAGTTTGTTATCAAGCAGCAGGGATATACTTTTCAAAAACGCACAGCCTTTTGAAAGTTTGGCTTCCCATCACCATTTATATTCTTGAGGAATAGATGTGTCTCCCACTCTGCAGCAGTGTTTCGTGACATTTGGATTTACAGTGTTCAAGTTGAAGTCTCTAGCCCCTTGCAGTCTGTCAAAAGCAGCTTCTTTGTCCATTTGTTTTTGTCTTCCACACCCAGTCTGAATATCTTTTGTAAATTTATACTTGACAACCCTCGTATTTCAGTAGCTGGCTTTGGTTTCACAATCTACCTTGCTTGCTCAGTTACATTAGCTGAAACAACAAATTTAATCCGTGATGTCAATAGTAAATTATAGCACAGAAGTAATATATGTCTGACATCATAAAGGTCAAGGCCATGGTAAAACACTGCGAATTCTGGAACCATTGCGTTTGATCAAGCAGCGGACTTTTACTAAACACTAACATGATGAAATCAGTTTAGCACTAAAAGCTGCATTTAGCTAATCTTATTTTTCTAATTTTTTTAAATGGAAAATTCCTAAAAGCAGAAAGCTTGTCTACTGTGTACTACACTGCTGATTTTGCTCCCATGGACATTGGCTATGTAATTATATTTTATATTTGGTAGTGGATAAATAATTAAAACGAGAATTACTTTCCTGAAAAGATTCATTTAGAGCCCACATTTTCTATTACCATAGCTGTTGGAGGGGGAGGGGACATTGCCTCCTACCTACCTAAACTACCTTGCCATTAAAGTATCTAAATTACCTCGGTGAATTCTGAGCACAGAAGTGGTTGATGAATTGCTTTTGCATAAATGCACTTTCCCTTTGCTAGAATGTAATTTTATGAAACACTCATGTACGCACACACACACAAGCACACTCACACACCAAGAGGCACACACACAGCAGAGCAACCACTGAACCCTCTCAAGAAGAAAAATTGAAGGCTGGAATTTTCTCTATATAATGAAGTTTTTTTAAACGTTGCCAGTAATATAAGCATCTCTGAAGAAAACCCAAATGGTTTCATCTCCTGTAGGGAAGAGCAGTTCATGAATCATTGTTTCCATGCAAAAGTGTTTCATTCCTTTAACTGGGGCTATCAATTGTGCTGGCTGATTCTTTTTAAAGTATCAAAATTTGATTCTGGTTTAAACTCATTTATTACAAGTAGAGGAAAAATAACCCTTCTGTGGAGTGTGCCTAAAAGCCATTCTGTGGATGAAAGAGCCTGAGAATCTACATTCCTTTGTCCTTCCAGGGGGTTTAAATGGTTTGATCTGTCACAGGCACAGCCCCAGGAGCCAAGGGGTGACACCTCACATTCAGCTCAGGCATATTTTCCTTTGCTAATTAGAAGCATTTGTTATACTTTCTATGTGTTTTTGCTGGATGTGTTGTATGTGGGAATGACTTGCAGTATCTGAGCCCCAAGGTGCTAGCTGGTAGGCTAACCTGACATTAGGTACTATCATACATGGAATCATTTGCTGCATATGTCGCTGAGAAGGAAGAAAAGGACTTTAAACTCCATGTGCCCAGGGATAAATGGGCAGATTATGGGGCCGTTTAGGTACATGGGTTGCAGCAATTGTAAGGAATATGGAGACAAGAAGGCTTGTAGAGTAGAAGTAGCTTCCAGGGTCCCCTAGCTGAATCCCTACTGATCTACCTGTCGCCATTACTGGAGGACTGTGGGCTGAGTTTGCTCTGAGCCAACGGAGCACAGAGAAACCCTACAGGAGGTGAAGCCAGTGAACAGAATCCCATGTGCCCACACCCATTTATCTACTTCACCTGCAACTGCTCATGAGCAGGGTGAAGAAACCTATGGCTCAAATTGATGGTGGCTTAGCTTGCCATAGCATTTTCAAAGAAGAAAATGACCCCTGTAGCTTAAAGTTATTCTGATGAGTAGTAACTATTCACTTTATTCCAAAATTTCTTTAATTTGTAATTGATGCTCATGAATATCCCAAAGACAGCCTGAACAAAACATAATTCTTGCCTTCAAGAATAATTAAAATTAAGCCGGGCATGGTGGCGCATGCCTGTAATCCCAGCACTCGGGAGGCTGAGACAGGAGGATTGTTGTGAGTTTGAGACCAGCCTGAGCTACAAAGTGAGCTTAAGGGCCAGCCTGAACTGCATAGTGAGACCCTGTCTCAAAAAGACAAAAAAAAAAAAAAAAAAAAAAAGAATAATTAAAATTGAAAATCATGGCAAAAATACATACATTTCTAAGTCTTGTGGCATTTAATCCTCCCCTCTGTCACAATGATGCCAGGAGGATAGCTTAGTGGTCTACCACAGTGTACACTAACACCATCATTGACTTGTACTGATTTATGTGTCAGTGTAGAATCACTGCTATGTATATCTTGTCTTCTGTCATGAACATGTAACTGTGATTGTTTAATTACTAAAGTAGAAAAAATTATCTTTCAAATTTCTATCGTAAAGTAAAACAACATTCTACATGGCAAGGTTTGATCATTTTTAACAGTGATTACTTTTTTCTTTATTTTAATCAAGGAGTAAATCCTGTTTCTTAAGTGAATGAATGAATGAGTGAACGAATGAATGAGTAAATTGTAGCTGACACTGGGATTTGTCCATTGATACTTGCTGGAATTACTTTTCACCTTGAGAGTGAATCGACACTTCCAAAATTTACCCTCTTCATTTGGCTGTAAAAACGTGGATGCTTTGGGCGATTTGGTGGCTTATTCGCTTAAACAATAAGAATAAGCAGAAACTGTTGAGTGGGTCCATGTTCCAGGCACGGTGCTGGCTGATCATTTTCCGAATCTCATTCAGTACTTGAAACATCTCCACCTGCTCGGTGTTGTTATTTTACAGGAAGGAGCAGAGCGAGGTGCTCTGCTAAGGCCATCCGTGCACAGTAGGCTGCTTGCTAGCCTACAGGGAGATTTTTTTTGAGTCAGGTGTGCACTCCAGGTCTACCAGTCCACTGACAAATCCACCCTGGACTGCCTCCAGACACTGCATTGCTCACCGTGGCACAGTCCTCCCTCACTGCTGGTCACCTTTCATATTTTCCATTTGTGCAGTACTCTCCCTGCTAATTCTGTCTGTTCTAGAAAGAAAACTTCCCTTCCTGAAGAATCTAGAAAGCAGGCTTCCCTGGCTTGCCTCACTCTTGGCAGGGGACCTGGGAGCATGACGAATGATGGCCGTCTGCTCCACGAATAAACAAACTCTTCATTATTCCATTAGCTGTTTTCCACTTCCTGCTAAGCTGAACAATTTATTAGTACGATTTAGGTTAATGTATGGCTGTATTATTTTACATATTTACTTTATATTTTTCATGTGGTGACATATTTAGGTGTTTAGATCTTCTGTGTATTTTTTGATGACAGAAGTGGGTAAGTTTGAGAAGATAATTCTCTCAGTGCTGGGAAGACCACCACCAGTTCCTCTCCGTAGGGCACCTTTTCTCTAAGGGACCTGAGACAGATGATTACACGGTCACTGTGAATCAAGTAGCTGGAAATGTAGGGCAGCATCAAGAGCAAGCATGTATACTTGTTCTTCAGTCTCCTTAGGCTGAAGGGAAATCTTGTGTGGTGGCACTGGACAAGACCTTAGGAGCCTCAGGTCCCAGTCTACTACTATGGAAGGCTCCTGCAAACATCATCAAAGGTAGGTGGACAATGACTGCAAAAAACAGATTCACTCAGACTCCTTAACCGAAAGACATTTATTGCAAGGTCACACATGCCTGGAATTGAGAGAGGACAGTAACATCCCAGAGGACAGAGGACATGGTAGTATCTCTCATAGTCGGCCTGCCTGTCTTTCTGTCTGTCTGTCTCTCTCTCCTTCTCTGTCTCCCTCGCTCTCTCTCC
>PVKA01017262.1:0-46129 GCA_004027165.1 Ctenomys sociabilis
TATATATATAACAAAAATGTTCATCTCTATAAAACTAGTGATGCCACCTTATGAATTAAGTTTTTGATCCTACAAAGTACAATATTCCATTTTATTATGTGTTCAGCTAATGTTTATGATGATAAATAGGTTGTCATTCTAATTCATCAGAGGAACGTTCTATAAAACCATATGAAGACTAATACTATGAAAATGTGTGTCTATTACGTGCTCTCTTGAGGGGAAAAATCCATACGTTGTAAAGCAGTAATTTTGTGTTATGAAGAGATCTCATATTGTAAAAGAGCAGAGGCTAATGTTAAAGTACTTTACTACTTTATAGGCAAGATGAATAATTTTATAATGCAGTTCTATTGCTATAATCTTTTACATTAAAAATATTTTTTATCAAAGAGCCATTTGGACAGTGCATTATATTCTTTGAAAAAATGAAAGCAGACAACATTGTCTTATATTTATAAATTAATATTTTAATACTTTTTCTGTATTTGTTAGCAATCATAACATATCAAATACTTGGTTATAGATCTATCTTCTGCCTTGGCTTATACTAGTTAACAGACACAGGCAGAAATCTGAAAACAATCAGGATTTGGCTATAAAGCTGTTTCAGTATCCTGAGCTCCTTGTTTTTACATATTAAAATATGAGAAGCACTGCCCACAAAGGGAGACTCAGCATCTCTGCTCTGGCTTGGTCCAAGTCATTAGCCCCCTTATAAGGCAACGTGTTTTTCTGCTTCAAAATACGGGAAGGGTATAGTGTCCTTTAAATGTTCTTTTTTGTTGGCGTTTGGATCCTAAAAGCAATGGAAAGCACGCACCACACTGGTGATACGAACGGCACTGAGCGATGTTGTTTTATACGCAGCGATGATGCATAGCAGGAGAAGTCAAAACGAGTCAGAGGAGCGTATATCAAGTCCATTTTCCTCATTTTGATTCAGAGGTTTTTTGCTAAAAATCACAAGCCAGTCTTAGTGGCAAGCTTCAGAAGACTTGCACAGCTCTGATAAGAAAGGACATCGCTCATAAATATTCATTAAAAATTACCTTTTCTGGATCATGAATTTTTCAAGCAGACACTGATTTGACCTCTACAAGGAGCAAAATCCAGCCTATAGTGGAGTGTCTCCGATTTCTGACAAAAAAGGTGAGAAATTGGTTTTCCCAGCTAAGCAGCTACTTTGTACACTGTGTGAGGTCTGAGGTCAGTTACCTCTGTGCTCCACACACTTGAGCATTAATATTCATTTGAATTACAATCTTTAAATTCTAAGGTCCTGTTCATACTTCTTTGAAAAATTGATTGTGAAGCAAGCCAGGGTTTGCATTTAAACTAATTTTTTAAAGTAACTTCATCTGCCTCCTCTGTCGTTAAAAATGTATGAAATCTGTAATTTTCTTTAAAAAAAATTTATGTGCCTCTTTTGAATTTATATACCTTCTCACTAAGGATAAAAGTCACGTTTCTCCTGGTAATTATCCTCAGAGTGGGTGAATGAATGGAAATATCTGCACTTATGTTTCTCAGAGGGCTATTACTGGTATTTCATCTTCATATACCTCTCTGTGGTCCATAAACACAAAAGAAGCATTGCATTATTTGAGGTATGTCTTTTGTTCCCATTGTTCTGTCTACAGTGTCTTGGTGAGGTTTTCAGCAATGCCAGCTGCATTGTTTATAGAAAGTAACTGAGAAGTAGAATATGAATTATGAGGCTAACGCTGCTGCTCGCACTTTACATCTGAATCACTGCACTTTTCCCGAACTTAGCCCACTTTCTTGTCTCAGGTGAATTCCAAACATGGTGCTCAAGCTTGAGAATTCATATTTGGGTCACATCAAAAGCAACCAAAAACTGTCCAAGGTAATCCTTAAAGCACCACGCTTCAAGTCGTCATGGAGTAATTTTGAGTTTTAAAACTTCAGTTAAACAACTGCAAACATTTGCTTATTAGCCAGGATTCTAATGCCAACTTCGTTATTCTGGAAATATTTTAATCAGTCAGTGTCTTATCCCCTTGTATAAAGGCGGTAGCCAGTTTATAAGATTATTTGCAGTGCACCTAGATTTAAACCTGAGGTTATAAATAGTTGTATTTTTAACATAGAATTAACTTATATGACTATTATATAATTTTGCACACAGACTGGTAATATAACTTCTACTGGGATCTAATGTCCAAGAGAAGTTATAATGCATCAAAGTGGAAGTTTCCTCTTTTTCCCCCTGGGGGAAAAATTTTTATGAGGGATAAATAGGAGAGAATAGCAAATATTGCTAAGAAAAGTTAGAGGCCCTTTTTTCAATGTTTCCATTTTTCATTCATAACTCAACTCAGACTACCTCCGTAGGTGCTAGGGTGTGGTATGCTGATTAGCACAGACAGATCTGTCAGGATAGAAGCCACATCGTATTCCAGCGGCCTCGCTCACTTAATGACCCAGGCTCTGCTGTTGCATCTTCCTAGACACAGGGCATTCAGTCCATCTGTCCTGGTGACAGCGGAGCATGGCCTCAACTTTACAAATCTCAGAGCATGGAATGTGAAACCAAAACTCTGTCAGGACAGCCTGGAGCCGAAGTGAGGGCGTGCAGTCCTCTCTTCAGTACCAGTTCAAATACATCTATACCCTAATGTGGCAGGACTTGCAAAAGGAAAATATATAGCAGCCAATTAAATTTGAATTTTCAAGAAACAAAAAAGTACGCACCATCCAATGCTATTGAAATGATAAAAATGTTTATTACCTCTGCTAAAAATTAAATGTGTGTCTTGTATTTTATTTCATAATTCTCTCATAAATCAAAACTTGATTTTAAAAATTTCTTGCAGGAAGAAAATAATTCCTTTGAAGGTTTTCTCCATTCTCCTCTTCACTCACATAGTCTGGCAGTATCAGGCCTCAGCAAAGGCTGTACATCCTTTTGGTATTTCTGAATAATGCTATCAATCCAATCACCACATAATCTTCCATGCTGTGGAGTCACATGTTATTCAATGTGCGGTCTCCACATTTGAGTCCCTTAATGGTGAAGGTGCCCTAAAAATTTACTAAGATGTCGTTTCAGAAGCTCCTGCCAGTCTGTCCTTAAATCCTTCTCGGGAGCACCACATGCATCACCACTGTGCACTGGGCTTGCCACTGCTGTGGCCGGGCCCCAAAAGAAGGGCTGGCCTCGTGTCACAGGCGTTCTGTTTGAGAGCCGTAGTATTAGCCTGCTGCTGCTCACCATTCTACAATGATTATGTCATTTCTAGATTAAATTTTGACTTTCTCCAAAAATAGCATTTGATGTAGTTTCATCATCCTGAAGGAAAATAGTAAGAAAGGAAGAACATAACAGAGCAAGGGAAAGAAGGGAGAGAAGCAAGACACAGGGAAAATAGGAGAAAGAAAAAATAATATCAGATGAAAGGAAGGGAGGGAGATGCACAGCCGCCTTTTCCCAAGTCTTCTCCAGCCAAGACTACAAATACTTGGGAGTGATATGAAATGACAATTCTTATGGAGAAATTTTAAAATAAGAATTAGTGAATCCACAGAAATACGCACATACGGGCTCTCACAAATGGATGAGGATAAAGTCATAGTGTGCTAAATTTCTGTGAGTGTTACTGGGGCAGGCCTGAAAAGTCACACCGTCATCTTGTTCCAGGC
Source organism: Ctenomys sociabilis (assembly GCA_004027165.1). Taxonomy (NCBI): domain Eukaryota; kingdom Metazoa; phylum Chordata; class Mammalia; order Rodentia; family Ctenomyidae; genus Ctenomys; species Ctenomys sociabilis. The sequence goes on from PVKA01017262.1 coordinate 3,667, forward strand.
CAAATTTTATTCTTTCGACTAACGAAGTGCACTTGTTATTCTGGAGCATCTTAAACTTTCCCTTTATCATCTAAAGACACAGGGCACGAGTATACAAACCCAGATTCAGACAATTTGTAGAAGGATACAGCTCACGATGGACAATGACCGCCTCCGCGAGCCAGGCTCTCTCCGCAGCTGCTGCGTTTGTGTTTCCCGCTCTCAAATTACCATCATAGTTTGCCTTCTCTCAAATGTTAGATGTCTCCTTCTTAATATTAAAGACAGCATTTTACAATGTTATACTTCTGTTGTTTTTACATGACAGTTAAAATTAGTTTCTGGCAGATACAACTCCGCGCACATGGACGGGTGTGTCGACTTGATGTGTTTGGGGTATGAAGTGCAGTCAGAAGAGGAGACTTTTATTATGTTTTACATTTGATTGTTTATGCACAACAATGCATTTGAGTTTCAATAAGCCAGTTGCCAGAGATTCAAAGCCTGGAAAATAGCACATTCTTTCACAAAATAAAGAACGGACAGACACTCACTACAGCTTACAAGTTATTCTTTATGAACAGCAGAATTGCTTTCTGCCCACGTCAAACAGAATCCTAAATGTGTCCAGCACAGCAAGAGACAGCAGAGGAAGCAAAGAGAGATTAATATTCCATCCCAGCTCACTGAAAACAACCACCACAAAAACACTAAAATGACAGGGCAGTGTACTAGACAGCAACATGATTCTTCTGCTTTAAATGCAGAATAATGGTTTTAAGTTTAGAGCAGAACTAAAGGGCTAAATTACTATTCATAGATTCTGAATATTTTTTTCTACTTTGAAAACTCTATTAACATAGAATGTTGTTCATCAAAATCAGTGCATGAAAGAGTAGGGGAAAACTCAACTGCGTATCTATCAAGGATTCCTGCAGTTTAGACCACTGAAAGAAAGGGGTGTCACAAATTTACACATATCCACCTTGGGCATTAGGGCCACAAATTTTTAAATAGTGAGTTTTGGGTAGAGTTTGGAAGAGAAAACTCCTATTTTTACATATATATACAATACTCATAAAATATGAAATCTTATAGAAGATTTTCTGCTAAACTACCAACAGAGTTCTTCAGTCTTAAAAAAGCCATGCTAGCAGTTAGTTAAGCTTAACTTACTAAAAGTTATATTTAAGGGAACTGAGGAAGAATTCTGAAGACAAGGGTGTGATTATGAGCTGATAAATATATGAATTCTGCAACAAAGTGTATTTCCCAAAATAAAGTGCAATTAGTAGCTTTTACATTTAAGAATTATACAGCTTCAGTCAAGTATTTAATAGTGGAATAGTTGAGAATCCTTTGTTAATTAGAACCAAGTGACTCTTCATTTTTATTTTTCATAACTTCCTTTAATATTAGAAAGAGAAGGACAGGGAGAGAAATATCCCTATTAATATGAAATATCTAAATTTCATTGATTTCCCCTATCTTTCTTTATTCATGAGCATGATACAATCAGAGAAGCATTGGTGACAAACTGAAGTAAAAATGTATCCCTTATGCAATGACTTGTTAAGAAAATATTTTCTTTTATATTGACATTGGCAAAACTTCTTGTGGACTATTATGTGTTATAATTGCATTTCATTTGGTGTATTAAAAAATGTCAAATCCCAAAACCAAGCAAAACATTATCTGCAGGTTTTTCCCCCATTCTGTAGACTGGTGAGGTCCTGCAGGCAATTGGAAAGCCTTAGTTAACCAGCTCCTTCTGTTTGCATATTCAATCCCTCAAAGTAACATATGCATAATTTTATCATCATTGTGTGCCATCTGGAGTATGCTGATTGAACTGCAGTTTGAAAATGAGGGTTAAGAGATAATTTGGCTGCATACACTTAGAGCTGAAATGTCTCTCATGGAGCAGAACAGTTATTTAAAAACAGAACTATGACTAAAAGATGAAAATATATTCCATAACCTCAAGAAACCCAAGGAAGACAATTATAAGTCTTCATGCTTTTTCACTTGTAGCTTTCCTACAATATTAACAAAGCTACTCCAAGGGAATCACTGAAAAATACTGGTACTTATCTATTATGGCAATAATTATAATGTTTCAAGCTATTCATGTATTTTATTTATCAGTGTAGATTTAATACATTGTCAATAAACAATATGAGCTAAAGCACTGGTGCTTAGCCCATGTATTTTTCTTGTAGTGCAGTCGCTTAGACGGATTGTACGCCTTGCAGGAGGTCATCAAATTTGAGTAGCAATACAGCTGAGCACTGCTACTCAGAAGCTCACAAGTGCCATATTGAAGGCTGACAGTATTCCTAGTCCAGATTTTTTATTTTTTATTTGCCTCTCTGTGATGCCCAGTGAAACACCTTCTAAAACAAATCATAAAATGCTTCTCATATATTTATTCAAATACCTTAGAGGGCCTGCATTCCAAAATTTTGGTTTTTTAGCATTTGTTTTATTTTCTAGATTTTCTCATATCATTGAATGGCTGAGTGTCCATATGATCAGAGATCGCTGTATTTATGTTCAAAAGTACAGCCTTAAAGAATAAAATGTGAACACCAAACTTGTTAAGGGAGTATTATTTTTTCAGAGGATTTGTGTGGTTTACTGCTATTTTCCTACCTATGTAATAAATGTTATTCTTTCTTACTTGTTAAGATAAAATTTTACAAGCAACTTTCCTCAATATCCAATTCCCAAAGTCTTGTAAGAAGGAACACTATTAACAAGTGAACATCTATTGCACGTTTACCTAGCAGAACCTCCCTAGATACTTCCTGATTAAAGACAACCTTTCAGCTGACTCCTTCAAAAGCCTTTATCATCTTTTCTGTCCTTTCCATGTAAAAGATTTTTTTCTCATTTTCTACTAGCATACAATGCATTTCTCAGTTCACCCAGCAGATATCAAGACTAAAGCTTAAAAACTTTGAGCTGCATGGTAAAGAAGTATTAGTGCAAATTATCAGACAACCATGGAAGTCCTAGCCATGGGGGAAAGCAGATCTCAAATGTCTTTCCTCTTTTTTCTCCAGAATAGCAGAGAAGTGCAAGCATCTAATCTATTACTATCCTATCACAGAACATGACATTCTAATTCAGTCAGTAGGGACTCACAATAAACTCAAAATCATACTGAATGCCTCCTTGGTATGACAATTGATTACATCTTCTAACCTTTCTGCATCTGTGGAACCATCTGGAGGATTTAGTGCTTACATTTGTGCACACAAAGAACAGGTAATGGCCTGTAGAGCCAAAGGCAGGCTCAGCCTACTGCAATGGCATGCCAACAATACAAAGGGAAAAGAGGGCAGTAGCCAGGATCAACTTCAAAAATGATGCCCTTTCAAGGGAAATGGGACCTATAATCTGTACATAATATTTCGTAGAATATCCAATACATGAATAGTTATAAAGTTGTCCATTAACTCTTGAGAGACTTGTCAAGACATAGGAAAAAAAGAAAATTATTCTTACATAGAAATATTATGTGTCACAGACCTTAGTCATGGGACTTTGCTCCATTTTGAAGCAATGACTTTAATGCCTTATGTGTACATGAAACTAAATTCTAATTTTGTTGAGTAACATGATATGTTAAGTAAGTTGATTAAAGCTGCACAAGCACCTAATTATTGATCCAAGGTAGAAATCAAGTTCTACTCTCAAAGCTATCATTTGCCTTAAATCACCAAATGTAATCCAGTGTAATCCTTTGCATGTTGATCAATTCTTTTGGAAAATATTTGTTATATATTTTACATTATTACTTTTGTTAGTTACTGTATAAATAATAGATAATGCTATTATATGTAATGATTTTGTTAAGTAAATATTCAATTCTTTTAAGAACAAGCATTTGGAACAGGATTTCTCAGTTGTTGTTTTACCCCAAAGCTCTCCTGCACACCATTCTTGTCCTCTACTGGTAGCGTGCTAGGAACACTCACTCTCCAGGTCATTGCAAATGTTCCCATGCACTTGAGTGCGACTCTACCAGCTTTCTTCCCCTCAAACACCATTAAAAACCAGTATCTTAGAAGAAGCTGTATTGACAAGGTTCTATAAAATATATCAAGAATGTTATCCCCCATGAAACAAGAACTGTCCTAATAATTTCGTTCTTCTTTCCTTCTTTCTTTCTTTCTTTCTTTCTTTCTTTCTTTCTTTCTTTCTTTCTTTCTTTCTTCCTTCCTTCCTTCCTTTCTTTTTTTTTCTTTCTTTCTGCAGAACCTGGGATTGAACTCAGGCCCTTGCACTACCAAGGAAGCACTTATTCCACTGAGCCATCTCCTCAGAACCTGTCCTAATAATTTCTGCAGTATTTCATACAATGGTCCTCCCAAACCTAAGAACATAGGAAACTCTTCATTGATAAATGAATACATAAATGTATAAATGAATGAATGAGTGAGTGAGTGAATGGTGAGAGAATAAATTACCAGTAAAGTTTTATTGTTAAAACAAAAAAAGTAACACAAGTGCAAGTACTTGTATATAAAAATAGAAACTGGAGCTTAGTATTGGTTTTCTTCTTTTAGACTTCCTGCATTCACTGATAGATAAAAACAGAAAGCACATGATCCCAGTTGGCACCCACTTCTGCCATCACTAAGCTAAGGTGCCCTCCCTTCTTATCTGTCTTGTTCATCTGTATGGCTTATACCTACATCCTCCTCCAAAGCTTCACACACTCATAGGGAGGTGACTGGACCATGAATATGTGGTACTCATTCAAAAGCCTTTATCCTCTTTTCAGTCCTTTCCATGTAAAAGATTTTTAATATGTGTCTGATATTGGATTAGTTTAAATTCAGGTGTCATATCAAGAAGTGACTCCTGGTAGGAAGAGGTGGGTCACTGTATGACTGAGGGTGCATAGCCTTCATTTCCTCTTAATCACTCCCAGCCACCAGCTGCATGCTAGGAGCAAACCCACTCTGCCAGGTCTCCTCTGTCAGCCCCCTCTGCCATGGTCCTCTGCCATACTTCCCTGTCTTGGAGCCAGCCAACTGTGAACTGAAACCTCTACAAACTGTGAGACAAAAAGACCTTTTCTCCATTACCTTGTGGTCTTTGGGTATTTTGTCCTAACGTAACTTAAACACGCATGTCCTCTATGTGCAGGCAGTGTGTTCTCATGTGCGTCTGACAGCAATAAATTCACAAAATAATCACTTAGTCTTAAAATAGTAATGTTGTAGCATTTGTCTTTGATAGCTCCTTCTTACACTCTTCTAAGCAGCATCAAAGTGAAAGAAAAAAGCAGATTTATGGCAACACACAGGGAAAACTGAGGAGCAGCAGTTGTTGTGATCTGTGTGAAAGCCTTTCCTGCATGCTGTGCATACTGTCTCGATAAGCATGTTGCCCTTATTCAGGTAACATATCATTGGGATGTTTGGACATGTGATTCTGTAGTGAATTCCCCTTCTCTAAATTTACTCACAGATGAAGTTAATGAGGAAATAGGTAACGGTGTCAAGAGAAAAGTGAAGAAACAATAACTAAACCACTCACTGGCAACAGTCATGGTCACAGTAACATTAGGAAAAATTAGACTATGTATGTTTCATAAATATTAATATACATTATGCATTAACAAGAAGTACTTCTGACATCTTACTCTGGGTCAAGAATTCTATATCAGGGCCAGGGAGATGGCTCAGTGAAATAAGTGCTTCCCTGACAAGCACAAGAGCCTGAGTTCAATCCCCGGTTCTGCAAAAAAAAAAAAAAAAAAAAAAAAAAAAAAAAAATCAAAAAAGAATTCTATATCATATTTTCTAATTTATTAATGAATTTTTGGACAAGGATAGTAAAATCTAAATCAACCCAGGGGAACATGGAGTCTCTCTAAACACAAGCAATTTCTGAGCCTTCCCCCCTAACTTCTGTTCCATCTCCAAATGCCAGCATTGCCCTTCAGTGCTAATAACATACCCATGGGACCCTAACCAGACACTAGTTCTAGTGCCTAAGGTGACATTTCCTCAAGAGTGGTATTCAGATATTTCCTTGCAGCAGGATTCTTAGGATAGAATCCTGGAAACAGAACCCAATCTTAGCCAGATGGTCAGAAAATTGAATCCTAGTTTCACTCCAGCAGGAGTATAAGTAAAAGGTTCTTTTCTAATTCAGAGATGATGAAATCTCTCTGAGGATTACTGTCCACAAACCTGTTTCACCATTGTGGACTTGTTTGGTGCTCCAAGATAGCCACAGAAGTGTATTTAAACTCTATATTCAAATGGCTTCACTCTTGTCAAGCGTATTTCTGAGTCACTTACTCATTGTCATCTTTATTCATGGCAAGATGTCCATTTTTGACAAGTCACTGCTTTTCAGCATGAAAAGAGAACACCACTGGTTAAATAGGGAGAAAGTTCCATTTTCAACAGTTGAAGTAAACGACAGCATTTTTAAACTCATCAGTGAGGAAAAGGAAGGCTGCAGGCCCTCATTTCCCTGCTGCTTTTACAAAGTGCATTACCTAAAGATTATGCATTGTACAGTTTATAGAAACCATGAGACCTTATCGGAGGACACAAAGAAGAAATAGATCATCCCTTTTGAAATTTGTTCTCAGAAGCCTCAAGAAATTACCAATGAATGACAATCATTTGTGACAGACATTCTGTGTTGCAGCACATGCCTAGCAGGCAAGGCAGGGTCCCAAGTACAATCAACTATTGCAAGGACAAACCACCTGTGTCCATGACTGAGTGACCGCTTTGTCCTTGCATAGCCCCCACCCTTGTAATTGCACTGCTAGGTAGCATAGCAAGAAAATCAGGCTCATTTGGCCCTTGTCTCTTCTAGTCAAATAGAGGGCTCCTTTTCAAACAAGTGACAAGTTGGTTGGGTGTCTAATACAAGCTGCACATTTGTATTACTAGTGCAACAATAAAGCTCCTGGCAAAGGAAATGCAATATCATTTCTTAGGTGAAATGCTGTACCTTTTGGAGCTGCCTAGAGAAAAACCTATATAGACTAAACAAAATGAAAATAGTGGAATCTAAAGAAAATGGAAGCCAAACAGAACATGTGATTGATATTCGCCTGGCAGAAGCTGAAGTCAGCTGAGTCACTGAACAAGCTCCAGCCTTCATAGGGGCTTGTGTCTCTCCCTGGTAGAGTAGTAACTATTCCACAATGGCCTTTTCTTATTTCCTCCACCAAATATTTTCTTGGTTGAAAGAATATTGAAGAGAGAGAGAAAGAGAGAGAGAGAGAACAAGGAGATGCAGTTATAAACAGAGAGAAGAGTGGGAGAAATGCATAATGAAAACACTTTCTGTTTATTCTTATTGACTATCTGGCAACTAAGAAAAATATACATAATATACATAGATGAATGGAGATTTAAAATCTACAGATTCTACATTCATTAATGAGTTTATGATTTTAGTCTACTTCCCTTTGTCTTCTTAGAAGTTTATCCAAGCACCAAAAAAACCCATTTCAAAACAAAAACAATAACCATCTATGTCAGAAGTATTCAATATTTGTATGGAACTTGCCTGGCAAGCACAAGGTTCTGAGTTCAAGCCCCAATATCACAAAAATATTTGTATGGAAAATGTCATATACATATTCTTGGTTGCATGAGCCATTTGATCTCAGGTCACATCATATATATCTATGTTTGAGTATTTTGTGTATCCCAAAAGCTTCTGTTTGTACAATTGTGTGTTTCTGTGTTCTAATAAAATATTGTTATAAAAATACTTAGGATGAGTTTTACTAACTATCAAAGAACATTTTTTTTTAGTTTAGAATCTTCTATTTAAATACTTTCTGACTAAAGGCCTTTCTTCAAATGTTCTTTTGGCCCCTCAAACCTCTTTTACTACTTTTCATACCAAATCCTGCTTCTGTGTTGCATTTTTAGGTCTAGCACCACTATCTCTTTCATCTGCTGAGCCAGTAACTTGGAAATCAACATTAACCAGTCCTTCTCTTTATCATCCACTTTAACATTTGTCAAATTTGCTGCTAAATATATCATGAAGATTCCTCCCACATATCACACCTGTGCTTTAATGTAGCAAAATCACATCTCTCCTTCAATTTAGCCAGACTTCATGCTTTGACAAGTGTGTTCTTTGCAGAGTGAAAACAGGGTCACAGTCTGCACCTGTGCAAACCTTTCAAGGCCTAGTAAGCCTGAAACACTGACCCTAAAGAGACTATTTCCAGAACACCCTAATTAGAGATTATAGGAAAAACACAAACTATAATTCCTCCCAGGAGGTTGGCAGTGATAGAGATTGGTGCTAACTTCTCTTTACATGAAATCTGCATTCCTTGATGGGCCCCATGCAAATCTTCATGGTATACATAGATAGCAGTGGTTGCTTTAAAATTTTGTCTGTTTTTCCCAACTCCTTTTGTACATGCAAATGTTGGTTATCCACACATATTTCACTGTTTTCTTCAGTTCTGAGAGAAACTAGCAAAAGGTATACTGTTATTCTAACAGGGAATATGTACATTTCTTTGCTACTGAGACTTCTTTATCTATCTCCTGAGTACTTGGGAATTGTATCTCCTCAGAACTAACCTTAATGAATAATTATAAAAGATATATCTCAGCTCCTTGTCCCTTGATAACCATTTAATGTGTAACCCAGGGTATATTCAGCACTATCCAGGGGGGTGAAATCAAAGATATTCAGCTGGAGTATGGATTTGATACTGTGTTCTTGGCTGGTCTCTGATGGTTAATTTCAGTGTGTCAAATGGATAGGGCATGGCTCCGAAGTACTGGGTCATGCATTATTCTGGATTTTGCTGCAAAGATACTTTTATATTTTAATAATTTTATTGAGAAATAAGTAGCAACGAGATAGCTTCAAAACAGGTTAGTTACAATAATTAATATATTGTATATTTTTGTCCTTGTAGTAGTTGTTTCTAATACAAGATGCATACATGGTATCTTGTCTAAACACTACTGGTTCAAAACTTTCTTCTCATTGAACTAAGAGAAAGTAGCTGTATATCTATGCTAACTTTTTGTATACACAGATGTATTTTTTTTTTTTACTACAAAATAGCCCTTCATTTATATCTCCTTTTTTTGTTTACTTTTGGCAGAGATGGGTATTCCATTGCCATTCACATATTGTAGGTGCATGAATTTAGCAGAGTAATGCAACATAGTTCAGTAGTCTATAACAGTAATCCAATATAGTCCAGTAGTCTATAATAGTAATCCAGTATAGTCCAGTAGTCTATAATTGTAGTGGGTTATCCCCAAGACTGGCCAAAAACTAAAACTTGACACAGATCTGTCACCATGCACTAGGATAAAGTCAAAATGGATTAAAGATCTAAACATTAAAACAGAAACACTAAATCACCTGCAAAGATATTTTTTAATAACAAGATGAGCATTGTAATCAGTGATTGAATGAGGCAGAAAATTACCTTGCAACAAATGGGTTGGCCTCATCTTTCCAGTTGAAAGTTTTAAGGAAGTCTAACGTAGCTTGAAGATAAAGGGGTAGTACCAGCAGCCTGCATCATGCACCAGATACAGAAATGACTCTTTGTCAGGTCTGTAATCTGGAGATTTTCAGACTTCGAAATCACATAAGCCAATTTCATAAACCATATAGCTATAGATTACTAGACAGACTCCCATTTCTCTAGGAAACTCAGGCTGAAATTTTCTTCGAATTCCTTTCCCCCCCAGCCAAACTTTTAGGGGGAAACACTTTTGAAAAATTTTAGAGAACACTGATAGAGACATAGCCAAGGGAGTGGGAGATGCCAAGATATCTACGTGCTTTGAAGTGGCAGCTTCCTGGGCAGTGAGTGCGAAGCTGTAGCATCCACTCCTTCCCCAGTCAGCACAGAGATCCTCAGTAGCTCTCCTCAGCCTCTAGGTCTGCTCAGCCTGGCCCACATCCTCTGGCTCCTCCCTGCTCCACCCTGTCTAGCAGGCTCTGTTAATTTTCTGAGACCAGAAAACATTTTCAAAATTCAGTTGGTTTTCCTTCTTTCCTTTGCACTACTCTTCTTATGAAGGACTCTTTGATTTCACTTCATGACACACTGATGAAGCAAACTGCCTGACACAGAGCAAGCCCTGCGTAGCTCTGCTGAAGTAGACATTTAAGCAGAAATGTGCAGTCTTGTAGCTAAAAGGAAGATTAAGCTTTAATATTCTTTTGTATCCAAAAGCAATATTGTATTCTAACTAATTTCCAGCTAAGTACTTTATTAAGTAAATCATTTCAAATAATTAGGAAGGCGTATAGAGGTATGTAACAAGGGAAAGAACTCCAGACAATTTTATAAATCCATTTGTAAACAAAAACAGGAAAATATGCTAAGTGAAATGTTTTCAAGTTATAGAGAGGCTTCAGAAAAGTGACTTTCAGCAGTACATTCAATCCTCAGCTCTGATTTCCCCTATATATTTTCTTTATGTCTATGGAAAATTTCAGGACCATTCACCAATAGTTTTGAGGGAAAGTACTGCCAACGAGGAGAATTCATTGGTGAAAGAATAAAGAAAACCTGCTTTACTACCAGCTGGGTAATAGATATCTAGTGTTCTACAGATTACACTAATAAAGATAATAAAATTTTGGATTTATGATTATTTTATGCATAGGATAATGAATTCTATTATATTCATACACATATTTTATAAGCAGTTATGATATAGGATAGTATATTACATGATATATAGTTACATATACAAATTTTCAGGTTAAAATCACTAAAATGTATAGAATCTAAATGTTTTAGATAACAATGTACGTAAAGAGTTTGGGCTCAGAAAGATGAGCTAGCAATAAAGACTAATATAGGTATTAAGAATTAATAAAATAGTATTATTTTGTACATAAATTATTTATCAAACCTATTTATTATTTATAGAACATATTTTATAAAAACTATCCTGATTCATTCACAACACTTTGTGAGTATAAATTTAATTTAAAATCAATGGGTATTTCACAGATTTTTCTGATTTTAGATACTACTGCTCATATTTCAGTATACCTGCCAGTATTTTTAGCTCATTAACAATGAAGAGACTTTGTATTATATTGTTATATCAGCCATCATTTTTAGATTTCTGTACCTCCAGAAAAGTAATTTTTTCCATTATGACCAGTGTTAATGAACTGTGGTCAGCCTGAAAGGTGTGGTCCACAGCCTCCATGGAAGGTACAGCTTGGGTTACATAAACTAATGAGAAGCTACCAGCATCACCTATATTTAAGGTCATAAGAGGCTTGATGACTTAATGGTTTGAAAAATCCATAAAGAGCTCACTGTATCTCGTATTTGTATTGCTTGTCTATTAACGTATAAAACTCTGTTTCCTTGATAGCTGAATATGGCAGTAGTAACTACTTGAGCAGTTAATTATTACAAGGTAAGATAAAATTGAAAACTCCAGACAAAAGGTGCATTATTTGCTCAAGGCTAGAAAGTGCTTCAGTATCTTTTAGCATTTTCTAATCCAACTCTTATATCTGAGACATTAATCTTGGTTCAAGGTTATTAAGAAAGTAAATTGCTACTGCAGTATATATAAAATAAAAATAGGTGGCGGGAGATGCAACATTCTATTCTTATAAATGAATCAGCTAAAATACTTGGGCAAGTTATAAGGCTTGGGAGTACATTACTGTTTCATAGTTTGTAAAAAAAATGTACATATTTATCACAGTACAGTTAAACAAAAGATAAATGTCTACTTCAGAAATTTCTTATTAATTTTTTAATGCTTACGGGATTAAAATAACTTTTCACTGTCAAAATATGATGAGTACAAAATTTCTCTCTGAAGCATTCAGAAACTTGGAATGGGTTAAGGTTTTATAAAAAAGCACCAAAACATAGAAAACAAAAGCAAAATATACAAAAGGGATCACATTAAACTAAAAGCTTCTATATAGCAAAGGGGAAAAAAATCAACAAAGTGAAGAATCCACCTAAGGAATGGGTGAAAATACTTGCAAAGTGCACATCTGGCAAAGGATTCATATCATAGCATACAAGGAACACATTAAGAAATAAGTAGTCTGATTTAAAAATGGGCAATAATATTGATAGATACTTCTCTAAAGAAGATATCAAAAATCTAATGATGCTGTTAAATGGAACATCAACAAATAAAAGACCTTGTATTATTCAAATTATTTGCATACTTTCATGTTTAATTTTCATTACTATATATTAATTTTCATTACTATATATTAACTATATATAATTAGTATATATAACATTTGGGTAATGCATACAACTTTTTGAACTTTTATTTATTTGTTTATTTTTATGTTAAAGAGAAAAACAGGGGCCAGGAAGATGGCTTAATAAAATAAACACTTCCCTGGCAAACTCAAGGGTCTGAGTTCAATCCCTGGTTCTGCAAAGAGAGAGAGGGAGAGAGAGAGAGAGAGAGAGAGGGAGAGAGAGAGAGAGAGAGAGAGAAATAATAAAAACAATGAAACAGAATTTCAAAACAAGGCAATAAAAATTAACAATGGTTATTTTACTGAATATCATTACCTTCAAATTAGTTGCTCACATTATAAAATGTAAGCATGCAAATCTGATCAAACAACATAAGCACAAACCATTTCTTTCAATGAAATAATAGTAATTAGGAGAATAATTATTTTAGCTATCTTGTGTATGTATACGTCTATTTTTTCTTCTCCGTCCCAGTTGTTTTTCTCTCTTGAACAATTTCTTTCCCTTTCAGAGTATTGAATTTTGATTCCCTTTCAGAGTATTGAATTTTGGATGTTATTTACTCTTTCAGTTTCTTACACTAAGGAGACAATAAGACTTTTACACATGTAAGTCTGATTTATGAGTAGGCTCTAGAGCCACATCCATTTTCCCTAAAGCCTTAAGTTTATCCTGCTTTATAGCTGAGAAGTACTCCATTGTACAAAAGTACCACACTATTTTTATCTATTCCAGGCTGATGGGCATTTGGGCTGTTTTCAAGATTTAGCTATGACAAATTGAACTGCTGTATACATGGGTGCACATATCTCATTGTGCTATGATATTTTTAGTTATTCTGGGAAAATAGAAGGGGAATAGCTGTGAGAAATGAAATCACTGATCCTAGATTTTTGAGGAATCTCCACAGTGATTTCCAGGTGGTTATACCAGCCTACATTCCCACCAACATGGAGGAAGGTTCCTTCACCCCACATCCCCACCTGCATGTGTTGTCAGTTGATTTCTTGATGATAGCCATTCTTTCCAGATGAGATGGAGTCTCATTGTTGGTATAATTTGATTTTCACATGACTAATGGTGTTGAACACTTTTTTCATATATGTATTTGCCATTTACATTTCTTCATCTGAGAAGTATGTATTCATCTCAGATGCTCACTTTTGGACTTGGTTTTTAATTTAGGGCCTGATCTTTATCAATATTTTATATACGCAAATAGAAGCCCTTTGTCTGGGGTACAGCTGGCTAAATATTTTTTTCACATTCTATGGATTTTCTTTTCACCTTGTTGCTGATTTCTTTTGGTGTGAAAAATCTTTTTAATAAGATGAGATTCCAGTTGGTGATTCTTTGAATTCGAAGTACTTCCTAGACAGTTTGGTTTCTGTTCATGAGCTTTCTTTTTCTCATTCTGTCTTCAAGATTTCCACCTGCTTTCTCTTCCAGTAGATTTAGTGTTTCTTTTTTAATGTTTAGATCATTAATTCAATTTGAGGTGAGTTTATTTTTTAATAAATAACTGTGGGGCCAGGGAGATGGCTCAGTGGAATAAGTGCTTCCCTGGCAAGAGCTAGGGTCTGAGTTCAATCCCAGGTTCTTCCAAAGGAAAAAAAAAAAACTGTACCTTAATTTTTGTATATTTTTAAAAAAATTTTATTCATTTTAATGAGAAAAGATAAAATAGCAATGAAACAGTTTCAAAACAGAATAGTAGGACAGTTACAATAATCAATACATTATGTACTATTGTCTTTGTAGTAGTTATTCAGAGGACAAGATGCAGACATGATATCTTATCTAAACACTATTAGTACAAACCATTAGTACAAAACTTTCTTCTCATTGAACTAAGACAAAGTAGCAGTGTATCTCTCCTAACTTTCTTTAGTTTAGAGAATGGTGACAGACATGGATCTAGTTTTAGTTTTTGTCATGTGGAGGGCCAGTTTTTCCAACACCATTTATTCAATATGATATCTTTCTTCCAGTGAACATGTTTGGAGCCAAAAGAGATCCAGAATAACAAAGGAAATTCATGGCAACAATATCAAGACAAGAATACATATAATTTTTAGCCCTTTTACCACATCTTTCTCTTCTTTTTTTCTCAGATTCTCCTTCCAGATCTCCAAACAATATGCAGTCCAATTTCTTATCTTCTTTCTTTTATCTTGCTCTTGAAATCATTTATATTTTAGGCATTTCACGTAGGAGAAACCAGGCAATATTTAATCATTTATGTCTCATACATTTCACTTTACATTAACAGCCTTAAAAACCATCCATTTGCCTACAAATGACCCAAGTTCATCTGAGTAACACTCCCACTTTCCTTGCCCTTTCATCTCTTGATAGGCATCTAAGCTGCTTGAATAATATAGCTATTCCCAAATGCACTGCTATGTACATGGGTGTGTGTGTACTGTAATACATTACATTTTTGATAAACTGCCTACTAGAGCTATAGATGGATCAAATGGAATTTCTGTGATAAGTTTTTGGATAACCTCATTCTGATTTCTACTTTACATTCTCACCAAGGATACAGAAGGATTTATTTGTTTGTTTGTCCGTATCTTCACCAGCATTTTTACTGCTTTTTGAGTCCTTGTTGATATTCACCCTGTCTGCAATAAGATGGAATCACAGTGATGTTTTCATTTGTGTTTCTATGATCTCCAAAGATGCTGAGTGGCTTCTAAAAACTTGTTTACTAATTATCTTCCTTTGAGAAGTTTCTGTATATTTCCATGGCCCAGTTATTCCGAGTCTTTTGCATTTTTCTATTATTTTTAGTTTTCTCTGTGCTCTAGATATTAGCCCTCTCTTTCCAAAAGAGTACTCACGAAAATCACTTTCACTCTGTAGGGTGTCTCTTCACTTATGATTGTTTCTTTTAATGTGCACAGACTTTTCAATTTGATATGATCCCATTTGTTAGTGCTTAGAATTATTTCTTATGCAATTAGAATTCTCTTCAAGAAGTCTTTTCTTGTACTTGTGTTTTACCTATTTTATTTTCCAGTAGATTCTGTCCTTCTGTGTTTTTTATATCTCAGTCTTTGATCCAGTTTTCTTTGGCCTTAGTACAGGATGAGAAATGTAGATTCAGATCCAATTTTCCACACATGTGTAAATGGTTGTCATTTTGTAGAAGGCATTTTGTAGAAGGCAAACTTTCACATAGCATTTGTTTTAAGGTCCTTCATCAAGGAGCAGATGGCTAAGGGCTCATGAGACTGCTTCTGTGCTTTCTATTCTACTCTACCCACTTACATATCTTTTTTGGTCCAGTACCATGCTGTTTATGCTATTACAGCAAGGTAAGTTAAATAGAAATTAATCCATAGGAAGAGATGGGTTGGGCTCTCAATAAAGTAAGCACAAAATGAAAGGCATCAGAGTTGTGGCTGGAGGCACATCTTAAAAAGGTCAGGCCTCCGGATAAAGATGTCATGGCCAGGTTTACATGCCTCCCTAAGGGCAAGTAATAACTTGAGGTTATATTGTAATAAGCCCCACCTGGTACTGTAAGTCCAGATAGGTGTCCCTTGCCCATGTGAGTGTGAGACTGGAGCTCCGAAACCTACTCCTTTCCAAAAATACCTTTTCCCCCATGCACCCTTGATATATGACTTGCTTCCTTATTATTTCAACACAGTATTAGTTAAGGAGATAGTGGGGACTTCACTTATCCTGCAGTCTCCTAAAACTAGTTACAGTGAAGGCTTAAATAAAAGACAAAGTAGAATATCATTTTGGGGTATCTCAGTTACTCTTCTCTCATTGCTGGAACAAAATAACTGCCACTCAAAATTAAGGAAGGAAAGGTCTATGTAGCTCACAGTTAATGGAGGTTTCAGTCCATACTCTGCTGGCTCCAAGGCAGAATGACACATAGAAGAGGATAACCCCTCATAGCTGCGGAAAACAGAAAAAGACAAAGAAAGGGGCAGCAGCTGTAGCAGCTAGATAGCCTCTTTCCTGTCTTTACATTGTAATGCAAATTATCCGGTCCAGGACAGGGTTAGCACTCACACCTATATGCCCTTCATTGGCTCACAAATTAATTATAAACTCTAGAAGTCCTGCAATGACTGCATGAAACTTTGGGAGGACACCTGAACACAGAACATAACAAGGGATATTCAGGAAAGTCAGAATTCTCTGTGTGCTAAGACAAAAACAGCCTGTATTTGGACAGCCTGTATTTATTTCACAGATTTGGGGTGTACAGGAAGTGGATAGTAGGGGAAAAATCAAAAGCATTAAATTTTGCTAATTATGATTACTGTTTGATCTCTTAGAGTTGACAGTTTTGTTGCTCTGGAATAGAGTATCAGCAACCTGTGCTTCAGCTTTATCTTGACTTCAGATTCTGTGAAGATGAGTTTTCCAATACTTCCAGAGAGCACTGTGGTCACCAGTTTCACTCCTACACAGCCTGGTCTCTAACAAGTGACTATACTTGTAATTCTATTGGTTGATTGTAATTTTCTCCAGGTTTCACCCACATTGTGATTTTGTTGTATAAATTATCCCTGAGAAAGCATCGGGGCCCACCCTATTTGAGGTCCCTCCTAGAAAACCAGACGCTATTTGTCTCCCATTATTACCAGTAAATCACTCCTAATGTCCTTCAGGTCACAATTTCCTTCTTCAGTGGTGTGGGACTATGAAATTGGTGCATTTGATACCAGACAGGTTGAAAGTTATTTTTCTCCTGTAGCAGTTCTACTGTTGCTTTGCAACTTTCAAATCTGAGATAGTAACATCTTCTACTTTGTTCTTTTTACTCAGGATTGCTTTGACTATTCAGGAGCTCCTCTGGTTCTATAAAAATCATAGGACAGCTTTTTAGTTCTATGAAGAATGTTGGTGTTTTGATTAAAATTACAACAAGTATATGTATCATTTTTTGTATATTGTGATGTGGAAAATATCACTTCTGCAAGCCAGAATATGGGAGGTCTTTGCATTTTCTAACATGTTCTTCAATCTTTTTATTCAAAGTACTAGAGTTTTGTTATAGAGATCTATTAACTCTTCTTGCTACATGTTTATATTATTTAAAGGTATTGTAAATGGAATTGTTTTCCTGAATTTTTTTCTCAGTAGGTTCATTATTGTTGTAGAGAAATGATAACGATTTTTTGAATTGTTTTTCTGTTGTTACTTTGATGAAATTTCTATCAACACAAGGAGTAGTGCCCTGGGAAAGTTTTTAAGTCTTTTTTTTTAATAAAGGATCATATCATTGGCAAATAAATAATGATAGTTTAAATTCTTCATTTTCTTTTTTTTAACCCCTTGTATTTTTTTTCTAGACTGATTACCCTGGATAAAGTTTCAAGAACTATATTGAGTAAATACAATGGGCATGAACATCCTTTTCTGATTTTTTTTTTCCTATTTTACTGTTATGGTGGCTGTGGGTTTGTCTTAAGTGGCTTTTATCATTTTTCTAAATTTTATTTATTTATTTATTTCATGCAGGGTCTCACTGTGCAGCTTGGACTCATAGTGATACTCATGTCTTAACCTTCCCAGTGCTGGGATTATAGGCATATGCCACTATGCCAAGTTTTGGGACTCTGGGGTCAGCACAGCATTCAGTACAGGGCATCAAAACTGGGTCCTTGGGCATGCCAGGCAGGTGCTTAGACTGTCAACTTATGTCCCCAGCCCAGCTTTTATCATTTTGAGGTAAATTTTCTCTTCCTATTTTCCTGATGGTTTTTTGTTTAATTTTTTTGTTTTATTTCATTTTTTATGAATGGATGTAGGACTTTGTTAGACATTTACTGACTCTCTTCAAATGATTGAGCAATTTTTATCCTACTTCTGTCTATATAACATACTATAATTATTGCAATTTTATATTGTACCATCCTTGCATCCCTGGAATGAAACCAATTTGGTCATGATAGATGATCATTTTAATAACTTGTTGCATTCTGCCGCAGGAGTCTCACTGAGGACTTTTGCAGCTGTGTTCATGAGGGAAAATAGCCTGTCATTTCTTTTTTGGTTGAGTCCTTATGTGACTGTGATATGGCACTTTGCTGGCCTGGAGAAAATGAGATTGGTTGTGCTCCTTTCTTTTGATTTCATGAAGAGTCTGAGATGCATCAGCATTAATTTTTTCTTTGAAGTTTCAGTAAAGTTCATCAATGAATCTACTAGGTTTGGGGTATTTACTTGGTTGAAATTGTCTTCCTGCCTCAATTTTATTTCCTCTTTTTTCAATCTATTCAGACTTTTTAGATTTCCTTGGTTTAGTTTTGGTTAAGTAACATATGTCTAAGAATTTATCCATTCCTCAGATTTTCTGAAGTATTGAAATATGAATTGTCAAAATAATTTCTCTTAATCCTCTAGATTCTGACACTATCAAGTGTTTTTTCATCTGCAGTTGTATTGATATAGATTTTTTTCCTCTCTTGGCAAGTCTCACTAAAGATTAAAGTTACTCATCCTTTCCAAGGACCAATTCTTTGATTCATTGACCCTTTGTATCCTTTGCATTTTTGTCCAAATTTTGTTGTTACACTTTGATTTTTATAACATCTTTCCTTCTACAGGTTTTGAATTTAAATTACTCCTGTTTTCCTAGAATCTAAAAATGATCTTAAGTCATTTGTATAGAAATGTTCTATATTTCTCATAAATATAAGCTTCCTTCTTTTATTGTGTCCTACAGATGTGTTAAATTATATGTCCGTTTCATTTGAATCTAGGAACTTATTAGTTTTTTCTCTGGCTTACCTTGTGACCACTGATTATTCAGGGCTTCATTATTTAGTCTTCATGTGCTTGCATAGTTTTGTGGTTTTCTTTTGCAATTGATTTCTATTTTTGCTCCACTGTGACCTGATGGGATACAAGCAGTTATTTGAATTATTCTGTATTTAAACATGCAACGTGTCCGAAAATATGCTCTATTTTGGAGAAAGTTCAGTGGGCTTCTGAGAAGAAAGTGTGATTCATTTTATGGGATGAAACACTGTGTATATTGATTAGGTCTGCTTATTCAACGATATGGTTCAACTGTGATAGTTCTTTTTTGAGATTTTTGCTTCATTAATTTGTCTGTTTAAGAGGGTTAAGTATTAAAGTCTCCCACTATGATTATATTCATGTGTATTTGTCCTTTCATGCCAGTAGGTTTTGTTTTATGAAACTGGTTTCACCATCATGCGATGCACATATATTTACAATTGCTGTCTTCTCCTGTTGAATTATTCTTCTTATCAATGTGTTTGTCCTTCTTTGTCTCTTTTGATCAGTTTTGGGTTAAGTCTACCTTAGGGGAAATTAGAATGGCCACTCTGGCTTTCTTTTGGGCTATAGTATCATTGAGTACCAGTTGCATCTTTTCATGTTAGTCTGAGCATTTCTTTGTGGATGAGGTATGTTTCTTGTAGGCAGCATTATGACTTCTGTTTTTTTATCAAGCCAGTAAATTAAGATAATTTACATTAAGGAGATAGCATTCACTATTATAGTGCTGATCTTACAAATACTACCATAAATTATAATGCAGTATATATTAAATGACTTTGAGTATTCATTATTGGAGAAGAATAATTCTCCTTACAAATGTATTCTATGGGAAAATAATCAGGGATTAATTCATAGAAAGTTTTTTTTAATTTTCCAAGTGGTAAATTTGAAATGCAAACATAAATAATGACTTTGAAAAGTTTTATTTTTGTTTATAAATGCTAAAAATTCATGTAGTGAAACAGTATACAAAAAGTAGCAATTTACTAATCTTTCCTTTTAGGTATGTTCCACTTGAATTTTCAAACATATTAAAAAACAGCAATATACTTTCCTTTGTGAAGAATCATTAGACTGCACAGCTAAGTAAATACATTGTTATATAGTTTTTCACTTCATTTTGAAATTTCATCCTGCTATGATGAAAGTAGATACCTTATTTAAATGATCAGAGATTAATTTTTAACATACGTGAAAAATTATATATAATATATTTGTAACTGTTAAACTTTTAAAGTTAATTCTTCCCTTAATTAAGTTTCTGAATTAAGTTTAGTTCTAACCTTGTAAAACCCTTCAGGAATGTGACACAAAATGTCCAAGATTGAAACAATATGGTCTTTGTAAATTTTCTGGAATTAAGAATAAAATGATGGAGCATTTTATTAATACCTTTACCAAGGCGCTACATTACCAAAGTATTTAAGGAAAATTTATTTAAAAATACATTTTTGAAAGATCCTTTAAAACTGACATAGAAGAAACAATAATAGTAATTTCTTAGTTACTTCAGACAACTGGCCAATGTGAGACTTGATAGTATCGTGACAGAGGCTGCGTGGTTCGATGCTGTATTGACCTGGGGCTTTACCATTATGTGAGGAATATCGTTTCACAGTGAATCTTGATGGGGACCATTGCAGTTCACATTCAGTGATGTGAGCTGGAAATCTAGCTGACACGTTGCTGGATGGGAGCTATGCAGCACTTTGCAGTAAATGGCAATTTCACAAGTTGTATCCTACCAGGATCATGCAAATTGAAATATCTCAGGAATCATGCTGTTCACCCAGCTCAGCAGCTTCTATTTGTCTAAATTCATTGTTCATTGCCAGAGTTAAAAACTCATTACAAAATCGTAATTAGTCTTTACACAATAATAGATTTGATGAGAGTAAAACTATTTAATTTTCTTTCAACAAAATTACTATCAAATATAAATTTTCAAAACAGAAATAACAAAATTAAAATGACAGTTTTAATAGTTTTACTTAGAAGTTAGGAATCTGAACTGGCAAAACAAAAATCAAATTCAAAATTGAGTCTTATTTCTGTTCACTTCCAATACCCAGAGATTAAACTGAAGGGGATAAAACTATGTAGATATTTTATGTATGAAACAGTTCCTATGTAAAATTTCATATTTCCTATATGAGAATGCTGTGGACTTCTTAAGTTAATAAATAAAATTAAGTTTAAATAGTAGAAAATAATCACAAAATAATTTCAGATTCTAAAATCATCTTTCTTGTTAAATCTAATAAAGAATCTTAAAAAAATCAGATAGTACATGGGCTTCTGCATACACAGAGTAGAAATAAAATGAACACTTGCATATTATGTTATTTCTCTGAGATAAGAGACCATTGAATCTCTTTTCTATGATTTATTTCTTAGGCAAGTTGGGGCCAAAATTATCTGGATATTTTGATACTTTATAGAAAGGTAAAAGGAAGAAATATTCCTTAATCATTAAAAAAAAAGACCTCCTTCTTCTATGTTTATAGTAATTTCTTGAATTGTAGTATCTTAGGAAGAAACATAATCTTTTGATTTTAAAATATAAGGTCAAGGACATTCATATTCCTAGAAATGTGGATTCACACTTTCAAGAATCAGTGTAGTAATCTATGAAATGTAAAATCTTTACAATGAAATATAAAAACTTGTCTATGGCACAGCGTTAATCTGTTAAAGAAATGAATGACTTTTTTTCTTCCAGTTTTACTGTATGAATTTGCATAAATACCTGCTCAGATGTTTTATTCTCAAGAAAGCCATTGAAATAAATGTATTCTAACTTTTTTATTTAATAATACATTGTACTTTATTGAACTTAGGTACTGATATGGAGTGGGCAGTACATCTTTAGAGCTTTTTTTTTTCTTTTTAAGAAAAAACGTTACAAATTTTAAGCTTGTTACTTTTAACAATATCTTCACATGGGCTCAGTGGGGTGGACAAGGGTATCCAAAAGTAACAGATAGGCTTCAAATCATATATGCCCTTCTAACAAAAGGCAATAAATTATGAAGCAACCAGAGGCAGTAAATTGTGGAAAGGTAACTATGGGGAAAAAATTCCAAGTAAGTATTATGATTTGTGTAGACTTATCTTGTTATCAACTTTCTTATTAGTTCCTGTTTCAGCGCATAATGTTTACCTTCCTTGTGAGCAGTTGTTCCATGTATACAATGTACTTTAATTCTTTTATTTCTCCATCCACTCTGCCTCCATTTCTTGATTCACTTCTTATTTGAAAAGGATTTCTCTTGTCACACACCTTTTCTGTCTTCTATATTTAAAATGGGTTTTTCATCTAGTAGAAGCCAAATAATATTTAAGCTTGTGTGTGTGATTTTTTTTTAACCTAATGTTATGGTCTCATAGTGCATCCATTTCCCTACAAATGACTCAAGTTTATGACAGGGCTATTTTTCATTCAGTATTTCTACTTCAGAAATACCTGTCTGTGGTAAAACTTTCAAAATAACACTCAAGAAAGCAAGTTGCTTTTATGTTGTAGAATTTTTAAACAATTATATAATTTATTATTACATTATAAATTATAATTATTTAAAGTATAATTATATGATTTAAAATAAAAGGTTGAAAATATATTGTTGATGCTAAACAGTAACCAAAAGCAGGTGTAAGCAAGATTTACATCATGTGACCAAAAATAAAAGGATTCTTACTATTGGGTATCTTTTTTCATCTCTTAAAAATTATTTATGTTATTGATTCAGTAGTTTCTCTACTTGAGTGTTAGATGATTTCTGAAGTAAGTTTGTTATCAGCCATGCATTTTCTTATATTTATTTATTTAGTCCTTTTTTATTTTAGGGAAGGGTCTACAGGGTGTTCAGGATCTCACTACTATATTGGACTCCTAGTGATCCATCTGTTTGCAGCCTCCCAAGAGCTGGGATTACAGGCATGGACCATCACATCCATTCTCAACTGCCATCTCAGCAAGCCCCGGAATCAAGGCCAGCACCTCAGGTCTGGGATTGAACCCCCAGCCCCTACACCTGCTTGCAGGTGCTTTAATCTGCTGAGCTTTTGCGCCAGCCCTTGCATTTTCAATTGGTCATATGGATAGAGGGATATGAAGCCAAATGGGCGGTGTGCCATAGGGATTCACTTGGTACCCAAGAAAGTGAACAGACATAGATGTATACCCTACGTGGATGAAGGAAAGTGATGTGCTTCCTTGGAAAAATGTATTATTTGAGGCACATCTTTCTGGATTCTGGTTCTAAACCTCTGGAAGCTCTGTCAAATAGGGTTAAAACCCTTTCCTCACATTGTATCTGTCTTTAAATCTAGTAAATTATAAACTAATAGAAATGCAAGATAATTGCACACTAAATCAGCAATTAAAGTCTGTTAGGAAAAAGTTCAGTACATTTCCCTTCTTCATGGTGGAAGTAGCCAGTTTTGCATCATTTACTCAATCATTTAAATATTTTGTATTTATAAATGTGACTGTTTCTTTAGCTAATATTTAATATCTACATGATTCACTTACTAATAATACATGAAATAAAACTTTGACTACATGTTTCTCTTATTTTATCATAGAAAAATTATCTTTTTGGGGACAGTGAGATACCTCAATGGTCTAAAGCACACCTCAGGCAAGCTTAGGAAAGCCTGGGGACCACAATGCTGTACCAGCCCCACCCCCAGGGGTGTTGAACGAAACACATGCCATGCAGTGACTTACAGCTCCCCCTTCATGTTTTGCCCCTTTCTGAAATCATCCCCACATATGGTGATTTAGGGCATGACAAAGCTTTCTGTTGTGGTTAAACAGTGCGCTTATTCCACTGAGCCATCTCCCCGGCCCCCTCAATTTTGTATACTTGAAAACATTTCCATAATGACAGTTGAGGATATATAGGGATTTATAAAATATAAATCCTTACATAATCGGTTGCAATTATCTTGGTTATGTGTTGCTTGGGAATTCAAGGCAAGATTTCAGGATGAAACAAATGAAGCATTTGCAGTGGCTTTGTCCTCATGTCTTTTATCTCTTTACCCTTCTATAAATTTCACACATCTCTAAACAGGCTCACAACTAAATATGGCAACATTACTAGCATTTGGAACCATGGTAATCCTCACTTTCAAGTTGTAACACCAATTATGTATTAATTTGTCTAGTTTTTCTCTTTTCTATGAGCTCATAAAATGTTTTGGTGACCCATTTTCCACCATCTAGATCACAAAGAACTGGCAAAGAGGCTTACAACTCATGGCTTGCCATCCAGTGATCTAGTGCCTATTTTATAAACCATTATTACAGCACAAATGAACCTATTGTTTTATTTATTAGCTCTGTCTCCTTTGAGTCAGACAGAGGGTGGTCCAGAAGTCTAAAGTACTTTTATTAGTTTCCTTACAAAAAATACCCCCACCAAAATGACCCTTGTCACTCATTCTAAAACCAACAAAATGAATCCATGGTCTCTGAAGCAGCCCTTAGAAGACAGCTATGGCACCAGATTAAATGGGCTAGACCATTTTTAATAAAATAATAAATTTCTGAGCTAGTGAGATACTTCAGCAGACTAAGCACCTGGGTAGGCGAGCACAGGGACCAAGGTTCAATCCCCGGCACCACATGCCACACCGGCCCCCTGAGACCAGGTGTGATGGTGTATGCCTGTAATTCCAGTGCTGGGGAGGCTGAAAACAAGAGGATCACTGTGAGTGTGAGCTGCATAGTGAGCCCTTGTACCAAATACAATAATAATAATAAATTTTTGCCTAATAATATCCATTATTAGTTCATTGGTTCTTTAATTGCTGTTGTCATTTCCTTGTTATTATTATTGTGTTGCTTTTTTATTTTTTAACTGATGCATGCAATATTTTGTTTTATTCTTTCACAATTATTTTTGTTATTTTGCTGTCATCTGTCTTCCTGTCAGTGTATAACCTAATTTTAACATCTTCTTATTACAAAACAAACTCCTTGTTCCCAGAAAGCTGGATGTTCTCGTATCTGACATTTTGAAGCTGAAGAAAAATGACTGATTATCCAGATCATTTTTCCCCTTGAGTATCACTCTGGCTTTTGGCATTTCAAAGAAAACTACACTAGATCTCTTCCTCATAATCCCAGAATACATTCTTTCCAACTCAATTTTTGGAATAGTTTTCATCAGTGACAATAAATACCAGTGCCTGGATGCTCTAAGAGGGCATCTGGCAATGACTGTGATTAGCTGTCTTTCAGTGTTTTGTTTTGTTTTGTTTTCTCTTTTACACAACAAATACAGCAATAGTTCTGCCTAGAGAAAACCCATGCTCTGTAAGTATTGCTCTAACATTCATCAACGCTGCCATAAGTAGGAACAAGATGCCCTGCTAGGCAAAGCTTTTGACTTGGGGTCTAAACATGTGTCGCAAAGTGCAGGCCCAGCATCACGGCCACGCCCTTCTTCACCTCACCGCTCAGACTTCAGGTTTTGGATGCACAAATGCCAGAGTGCAGTTTCCAGATGATCTCCAAGTTCTCTCCCAGATTTAAAATCCCTGTGAGTTATAATCAATGATAAGGTCAAGTGGACAAAGGCCATGCATACGCATTGTTATCATATATGCCTGTGTTGTGACATTCTATTTGTGTGTTTTACATAGTTTCTTAAAAGAAAATTTACTCAATAGGTTTATTTTAAAACACAAAAGCTGTGCTGTACTTACCCACTGCACATATACATGTGCACACACACACACACACATGCATGCACGAACACGTGCGCGCGCGCGCACACACACACACACACACACACACACACACACGTTTTATTCATTCTCATAATCTCTTTTCCCCCTATCTATACCAAGTCAGCGTTGGGTGGATTATCCTAAAACTTCAATAAATACTTATTCCAGTCTTGACCCTAAACTATATCAGCAGTGCTTCTACCAGTCTCATCATTTTAAAATACAAACTTAGATTACATTATCTCTCAACGTTAAATTTTTCCTGCATGACTCCTTGAGAATAAAAGCCAGTGTGCTCACTACGTGGGCGCAGCGCAGTCCATGGGCCGCAGAGCGCCTGCCTCTGCTGGCGCCCCTCCCCAGCTTGCTCTCCTCCATTCACACCCTCCACGTGCATTGCTTCCTGGGCCCTTCGTCCAGGCTGTTTTCCCAGAAATTCACATGGCTCACTTCTCTTCCTCACTCAATATTTTGCTGTCTTTGCTTTCCTCTCAAATTGTTTTAAAAGGGAAGGATCCTGACCCCTGGCCTCAGCCCCAGCCATCATCTCTCCGTCCATCTTGCTTCCTATTAGCCAGTACCACCCGACGCGCTATGGATTTCAGTCACTTTGGGTTTGCTTGTTGCTTGTATCTCACTTCCTGAAATGTAAGCCTGATACAAACACAGGCTTTTGTTATTTCATTTATGCATCAACCCTTGAAAACTGCCTGAAACAAATAGATGCTCGGTAATGTTTGCCGGATAAACTAAAAGCATAAAATGAATTACTTAATCAATGAATGTCTTCTTTTAGTTCATCTTTTATTTTACCCAAACTATACTTTTTAAGACCATCCAATTATGATACCAGTGGCTGATAAAAAAGAATTATTATTCATGAAAGGGAATAACATTCTTGAAAAGCTCTCCTAAATCACCAACACAAACGTCGTTAACTCATTCAACAAAATGAATGAAAAACTGTACATATAAGTATCAATTTTCCTCATAATATTTCTGTTCAATACTGAAGTCAACAAAAACAAAACAAGTTCTTGCTATAAATGATTTCTAAATTCCTCATTAAAGCTGGTAAGTCTCCAGACATAAAGAAAATTGAAATGCAGAAGAAATTAGGGTATGAAGCATTTTCGGTGTGCCTGGCAAACTTCGAATTCTAACTGGTGTGATGATGCCAAGCCGTGGGCATCTTTTAAAAGTCCTCGATGCAGGCTCGCAGCTGTCCCAGAAGCACAGGTCACGTTGGCTGAAGCTAGGAAGCAGCCTCGGCATCCATTAACAGACAAACGGGCAGGAATGTGGAATTTAGGCACACTAGACTACTCTGCCATAGGAAAGATAAATGCAAATTATGTATCTAAACATGTTAGGTAAAATGAGTCAGACCCACAAGCCAACAGACCTCCTTTCTAAGAGACACCCAAACTAGAAATCGAAAGAGAAATAAAAGATAGACAAGGGGAATTAGGGAGGTAGACCTTTCTTATACAGCAAGAGCTGGAAGGAGATGAAATGGGGACAATAGGGGATGAAAAAGGAACTGAGCCAGGCATGGTGGCACCTGCCTGTAATCTCGGCACTCAGGAGGCTGAGGCAGGAAGAACACTGCAAGTTAGAGACCAACCTGGGCTACAAAGTGAACTCAAGTCAGCCTGAACTGCTCAGCAAGATCCTGTCTTAAAAAGAGAACACCCCACCAAAACAAGAAATTAAAATGTATTATGTACTTTTACCAACTCCACATAAAGAATGCAAACATTAGGTGCTGCAATATGTACTACGTAAGAATAAGAAAAATAAATTAAATTCACTTAGAAGTATATGAAAATTTGTCAGTACTAGATACCACACTTCCAAGAAAATATGGGAACAGAAAAGATTAAATGAAAATATGTCAGTAGGCCTGACCTCCTAGGACGGTGTCCCATAATTTTTCTTTTCTTTCTCTACTCTGTGTGTGTGTGTGCAGGTTGTCACTATGCAGGTCATACCCATAGTGATCCTTCTGTTTCCAGCCTCCCCAGCACAGGTGTGTGCCGCCATATCCAGACTCCATCACCTGCTCAGTGCACCCAGAGGGTGGGGCAAGCATGGCCTGTGGTGACAGGGAGAGAACCTGGGCCCCTGCGCTTGCCTAAGCAAACGCTTACTCTGCTGAGCTATCTCGCAGGCCTTCATAATTTTTCTGTTTGTAAGATTATGCTTTATGCAGTACAGAGAGCTTTAGTTTACTAGAATAAACAATTGTCTTAGCAGTGCCATAGATTACTGATAGCACACGCTTCCCTTCACCTTCTTTTGTGAGGTGTTACTGCAGGTCTCTGGCTGCATATTGCACATTTGCAGTTTTCAACTTAAGTGGCATGTCTGACGGTCTTGCTATTGCTTTAAAATCTTTTACTCTCACATTTTTCTTTGTTTTACCAATTCACAGTTAACTGCTTAAAAGCTTTTATCAGAGGAGAAGTCTTTCATTGAGCTGTTCCAACAAGTTGGAGCAGTTAATCCACTATTATTTTTTAAGTATTGGTGGTGCTTTTACGGTTATAGAATGTGGGGTTATGACTTCCAGATTATGTTAATATAGGAGCTCTCCAAAGTCTCTCCCTCACAAAGCACAACCATTGTTCAACCTGCCACAACCCCTGCATTTACTCAGAGCAATAAATTCAATCCCATTGCTTCAGTTATGGCAGATTTACACTAAATCGCTATCAGTCAGCACACTGACTTTAAAATTTGGCTGAGGGTTTTCATTACCTCTGTGGAACTTTCCCTTAATTCTTATCTGAATTGGCCGTCATTTATACATACCCTCAGTCCCTGCTTTTAAATAATAAATCTCAAATTCATCAACCCCCTTGTCAGGCCCCTCATTCATGTGCAGCAGAGCATTTACCCAGGATGCCCCAGAGCTATGGAATTCCCTCCACCATCCACATCCACTCTGAATCCTCTGAGCTTTATAATTCCATTTTTGAATCTCACTTATTAAAATTTGCTTTTAATATTTGATCTGTCACTGACATGTGCTTAGCTGTTATGAAAAAGAAGACGAAAAATGTTTCTGTTTTCTTCACCATTTGTGAAAAGGACTGAAATCCTGTTTTTTGGTCAGTATCTTATATTTTCCATCGCTCTTCCTTTCCCTTTCCCTACTAGCAGAACAATTACCCAATACACGCTGGTCACTAACCAAGCTTTAGAGTTAAAGATTTTGTGTGTTATGGGATTATAAATAAACTGGCCACAATATCATTAATTTTTTGTAGCTTTGAGATTGGTATAGATTTTTTCAGGAGACAATATGGAGTTAGGAGAAAAACAACTCATTCCATAGAGCCACCCTTCTCCCTTGGCTGTCTTTGACAGAAGCTTTGTCTTTATTTTTTATTTTAATTCATTAATATTATGACCTAACTGCACTAAAATGTCATAAAAGAACATGAAAACAAAAAGCATACTTTCTACCATTACAGTTATAAAAACAGTAACATCAAACTCTCAGATATTGATTGCCTTACTGCAGAGTAGCTCACTGTCAGTTTGCCACTATTAAGTGAACAACTAGTTTTTATTCTCTTTGACACACAGTAATTTAGGCATACAGCAGGCATTTCATAAATGCTTGCAGAATAGCAAGCTGATTACTTTCCTCACAGCTCTTTAGTGTTTAATTCCGTTCTCCTCTGCAAAGGATCCAGTATTCTCTGGTCCCCTCTTCATTAGAGTACACAGTTTTTCTGACACCTGTCTCTCTCCTGCAGCTGTTGATCAGCCTATTGATTAGGACCCAGAAGGCGAGGTGACAGCCGGAAAGGGCATTATATTCAAGCACTGATTCTTCTAAGTGCTTAATGTCTTTTAAACCTCTCATTCAATTAAATGGCACAGGCTATTACACACGAGCATCCTACCACAGAAAAGTATAAGCTCATATCTGAGAGATCCAGGGAATGGAAGGCAAAGAACAAGGTAATAGGACATTGTCTGTATGTTTGGAAAATCCTGTGGTGTCTAGGGCTCAGGGTTAATATCAGAGTGCCAAGCTGTGGAATTTAAACAGCAGGTAGTTTTCAAAAGCACAGAATATGAGAGGGAACAGACTACAGATAGATACATTATTCTGTTATTTGAAATGGCTACTGTGCAAAAATTCAACCATTTCTTCTGAAACATTTTGAGGCTGATCTGAGCCATTGAAAATAATGACAAAGCAAAAACTTTTTAAGGTTAAAGTAGCATTCCTGAAGTAGATGATAGGTGACCTGATTGAATTTCACTAACTGATCAAGTTTTGAAAGTTTTGATGTATTTGTGGATGGAAAGACGAGAAAGGTAGTTTTATTTTTAATTGGTAGATTAACTTCATAAAGCATACTGAATACCTAAAATATGAAAAAACATAAAACAAAATAGGAAGAGACTTTGCTATCACTGTCACAGGTGAATAGTGGATGTACATAAGAGATCAGAGTGTTTCTGTTACTCGTGCGCCTTTTGATTGGGAAGCATATGATGGCGCACACACAACGAAGCTCGACGTTAGCCCCTGCTTATCTGTTCTCTCTGCAGTGTGCAATCTTACAACTTCATCCAAGGTCTGAAAGAGCTCTTGCAGTAGAAAATATAAGCAGACCAAGTCAATTTTATCATCCATCCTCAGCAAAACTTGAATTTTGTAACTATGATGCAACTGTTTTATATAAAAAAATAAATACAAAGTCAACATGTACATACACATTTCCACAAGATCTGTTTAATAATAATTTTCAAGCTAACTTCAAAACACAAGAAAATCCATTTTCCCTACTTTACAGAAGGAAAACAAAAAATGAGGCTGAAGCAATTTGACTGATTCTACATCTGGTAAGTGGTAGGATTTGAAATCCAAAATTAGCATAGAAGGCTTAAACCTGATGTAAACAACCATCAGAAAGCGTAACATAGTTGTTTTATTGTTTCAATTGTATTCATTCATTCATTCATTCATTTATTTGGTACAGGGTCTTGCTAAGCAGCTCAGACTCAAAGTGATCCTCCTGTCTCAGCCTTCCCAGTGCTGAGATTACAGGTATGCACCATCATGCCAAGTTTTAATGGCTGGCTTGGCATAAGGTAGGCATGGAATGTGGTACTGAGCATTGGACCTGGGTCCTTGAGCTCACCAGACAGGCGCTTAGACCACTCAGCTATCTCCCTGGCCTGTATAACATAGTTTTTATATTCTGAAAAATGACCCAATCTTTAAAAATTTAGAGTCATGGGATGGTCAAATAGTTCAGCGGATTAAGTGCCTGCAAGCAGGCACAGGGGCCGGTGGTTCAATCCCCAGGCCTGCTGTGTTGGCCCTGACCCCGGGGCACACTGAGATGGCAACGGAGACTGGGTGCGGTGGCACACTTCTGTAATCCTAGCTCTTAGGAGGCTGTAAACAGGAAGATCACTAAGAGTGTGATTTGGTAGTGCGATCCTGAACACACTGCAGACCTTTCTCTAAAAATACCAAAAAAATTAAAAAATTGAGTCAATAAAAACAGAAAATTAAAGTCACTCATAATCTCATTAGAGAGAAATATACTATAAATAGGAAGATATTTTTCCACTGGTTTTTAATCTGTTATATTAGTTCTATTAGATTATTCGCATGTTGCTTATAACCAAAATGTGAGTTTTTTTCTATTGAATAATCTCTATAAAATAATTTATATAAAAAATAATAATTTATATGTAGTTTGTGACCAACACATTTTATTAAGAAGTTTTCTACTGCATGGCTTTTCTATAATATAATTCACATAAATGCATATGTGTGTTCGTCATATACTGTTTTACCTAATAAATCTCATATGCAGAGTGTTTGCATTTCCTTTCTTTGCTGTCATAAAAATGTTTCTATGAATATGCTTATTACTAAAGCTTTAGAAATACATTTTTTCCTTCATCTATTTTGAAGACTTTCATAACTTAATAAATGTTCACTACTGAGTTATTATTATAATCTCTTTAAGTAATTTAGAATTTTTATTTTTATCAGCCTTTTATATTTTGCTGAGTACATTGTCAAATTTTGCTGTCAGTCAAGTTTTATCTGGTTCACTGTTTCATAGTATCTTCTCATTTCTAAGAGTGTCATTGATTTTGATGTACGTTACATTTGTCTTTCACATTTTATCATTTGTACTGTACTTAATTTTAGCAAGGATAATTTTGCTCTATAGTATATATTGAAATATTTAAAGTAAAATAACTCAATCCAATTTTTAAATGGTTTATGGAATTTTGTTTTTCATGTTTGAAAGGCATTACTATACAGACATTAAGTATTTGTCATTTTCTACAGATTTATGGTTTTATTTTGGGGTTGAACAAATAGTCCAAGTAGAGATTATTTTACGTGAAACCAAGTAGATACTTTATTTTCACCATACGTCATGAATCACTTGACCTCTTATCATCAACTTCACAATAGGACAATGAAATCCCGGAGGCAACTCACCAGTGAAGAGAAAAGCTTCCTTTACTTTGTGGCTTTGGGGCTCTGGTGGGAGTGCAACGTGGTCTTGAGTGGGAGTACGGGACAGGGACAACTGCATCGCTCATAAGCAGGAAGGAGATGTGGGAGTGGGAGACAGAGAGAGAAAGAGATAGAGAGAGGACCCATAATCCTCTTCAAGGCCTTCTCACTAGCTTCATGTCTCGAAGGTTCAAGCATTTCCCAATCACTTCAACCAGGGGATCAAACCTTTCACTCACATGTATTTACCTGGAGAATCACTCATATAAACCATATGACCCATTAATTATACATGTAATTTCCATCAGTGACATGCTTTATAATATTTTGAGATCTGGTTTTTATCTTTCTGATAGTTTCCTTTATTCACTGCATAAATTATTTTACTGACTACCATAAGAAAAACCATGCACTGGTTCTTCCTTTTAAGCTTTTACTTGCCTATTGAAATGTATATCAATATTTTGAAAACTATAGAAAATGTAAGGGTAAACATAGATTAAGTAGAAAATTATACAAACAGATACACCAGTCTGGCACTAAGTCAACAAAACATGCTGAACTTTCTTGGTCATTTGGCTTATATAAATTGAATTAGAAATTAAATTCTTACATAAGAAACTTAAAAGGTTGCAAAATACAGAAAAGCAAGGAACTCATTTACTAGTGCCTAGCTCATAGAATATAGAAGGAATGTCTTCAGTATTAATATATTCAAAGTATTTTATTAAAATACAAGAATCCCAAACATTCATGTCTATTATTGCAACCAAAAAAATAGACAAGTCTATTATTTGGATGAACATGTTCTAAATACTCTTCTTCTAAATACATACTGTTATCACACATATTAAATTATCCTTGAAAGTGGTTTGGGATGACTTTGAAAAAAGTGGTGAGATAAATGAAATACTTTGCTAAAGCTTCTGCCCTATTATTTTGATAACGAGGAGATTATTGGC
Organism: Ctenomys sociabilis; assembly: GCA_004027165.1. Lineage (NCBI taxonomy): Eukaryota > Metazoa > Chordata > Mammalia > Rodentia > Ctenomyidae > Ctenomys > Ctenomys sociabilis. The sequence goes on from PVKA01017262.1 coordinate 36,926, forward strand.
AACATTTAACTAAAGCAAAATGAAATCAAACTCACTGTGAGAAAACAAATTCAACATGGAACTGAGAGCTTTGAACCTTTATAAAATTGAAATATTTTAATTGAAATCAAAAGATAATATATTCACTTACCATATATCTTGTGAAATTCTCTTTGCTTATATGTGTCAATAAAATGCTTTCGTATAAGAAGCAGCTTCTTCTGCTATCAATTCAAGTGATGGACTCTGTCAGGCCACACTGCAAGCAGCTCTGTGACGCACCCACTCTGTACACCAGCAGGCATATTCTGAACCCCTGCATCATGCTGCTGTACAGTAAATAACATGAATCTTATAGTGTATTTTTTTAGAAAAATTATTTCAATAGTCAAAAAAAAATCAGAAAGTTTAACTAACATTCCACACCCAACTGCCAGAGTTGTTTCTAGAAAAAGCCAGAGAACAGTCATTCTTCAAGGGCTCCACCAGGAGGTAATCACCGGAGAAATATAACATCTACTGCCTCGCAAGGGTTTCCCACCTGCTAAGGTTGTGAGACACAGAGACTGGTTGGCCTGTGAGGATTTCACAGGACCAGTCTGGAGTAAATGAGATATTCCATTTAGCACTGAAGAAAAAAATCTATTGGAAGTGAGAGTGCTTGATGAACAAATTTTTTTTTATTAATTTTATTGAGAAACAAGTAGCAATGAGACAGTTTCAAAGCAGGTTAGTAGGACAGTTTCAGTAATTAATACATTGCATGTTGTTGTCTTCGTAGTGATTTTTCACAGTTCAAGATGTAGACATGATATCCTGTCCAAACACTATTAGTACAAATCTTTCTTCTCATGGAAAAGAGAAGTGTGCTACAGAAATTGGTCTTTGTCAGGACTTTTTCAAAGGGACATTCTTTCCTCTCACTGTTAGAATGGGGAAACGTTTGCAATTTTCCCATAAGCATTTCATTCTACCCTTGTGCTATGCAGATGGAATTTCCCATGAAGAAAACCATACTGTGATTCATAGAAAAAGCCAGCTGATCCCCAGGAAAAGTGTTCATTATTCATCCTTTTTCTTGGAACAAAAAATATGATTCCAGTCTGCGTTCAGAAAGCTGCCATTCACAAATGCCTCAAATTTATACCTATCAAACCAGATTACACTCTGAGTTTCTGGCCCAGAGGGAGATTTTCATTAAATTTATCAAGAGTTATAAATCTTCCAAACTTCACTCTGTTCTTCAAACATAAAAATATGATTACCAAATGTAATAACAATAGAGACTATGTAGTGTTACTTAGTGCTAGGCCTCACTGAATGAAAATAACACATTTCATTCCTATAAAAGCCTGTAAGATTACTGCTGAGGAAATAAAAAAAAATGAAAACACAGGTTAAAGAAGTTATCCCCAATTAGATAAAGTGTAAAAAGAGAAATATTATAAGAATATTTGCATTTCACCATAACATATATTATTCTTTAGAGTAATATTGTTCACTTATAGGATTCTATATATTGTTTGCAGGAAGGAAAAGATAGCAAAGAATATAAAAGTAATTATTCCCATGTTTCCCAATGATGTTTTACAAAGATGTAAAATATCCCACAAATAAGAGAGTCACATGGAGAGAAAACATTCTCTCAGGCTTTCACACAGAGAAAATTGGTCAATAATGACAGTGACTCATTCACATGGCTGACACTGAGAAAGGATCTACAAACTTCGGTACAGGGTTTCAGGATAAATCCTGAGGGAATTTGACTGACCTTGTCAGATACAAAAGTTATATTTCCAATTATATAGGTCTTGCTTTATCTTGGTCTTAACCATCCAGTAGAAAAGTATAAAAACAAAGTATAAAAAGTAAAGGCATATTGACATGTTGAGCTACAAAAGACTCAAGTTAACAATTTCTGACATTGGCAGTCCTACAGATAACCCATTACTATTATGGACTACTGGACAATATTTTGCTGAATTCACACACCTACAATATTTAAATGGCAATTTTGTCTCATCACTGACAAAACTAAACATAAAAAGGGGATACACATGAAAGACCATTTTGTATCTATATGTACAAAATAGTTAGGATAGATATATAGCTACTTTCTCTTATTTGAATGAGAAGAAAGATTTGTACTAATAGTGTTTGGACAGGATATCATGTCTGCATATTTCTTTTTTTATTTTTATTTATTTATTTTTTTGCAGAACTGGGGATTGAACTCAGGCCCTTGGTCTTTCCAGGCAAACACCTATTCTACCGAACCATCTCCTCAACCCCTCTGCATCTTGTACTATGAATAATCACCAGGCAGACAACAATAAGTAATATATTAATTATTAAAAATGTCCTACTAATTGGATCTGAAACTGTCTCATTGCTACTTATTTCTCAATAAAATTAATTTTTAAAAAAAGGAAGTTGCCCTGTTGCCAAGAACTGAGGAAGTATGACAAATGGGCAAATGGTCTCAATTTCCCCTTAAGAGGATGGAAATGCTTTTTTAAAAAAGTATTTAGTGCAGGGTCTACAGGGCCTCACTACATAGATCAGACTCATAGTGATCCCTTCCTTTTTGAGCCTCCCAAGTACTGCGATTACAGGCACATGCCACCACACCCAGTCTCAATTACTGTCTCAGCATGCCCCAGGGGCAGGGCCAGCATGACACAATGGACATCGAACCCCAATACCTGCATCTGCCTAAAGCAGGAGCTTTAGTCCACTGAGCTATCTGAGTCTCTGTAGAAATGCTTTTAAATTAAATTCCAATGAATGTATAAGTTAGTAAAAATGCTAAAGTTTGCTGACTATATGTTTACAGAAGACAAATTTTGTTATACATAAGTCTTATCTCAATAAAGCCTTCTTAAAAAGGTAAAATGCTGTCTAACATACTGTTTCCCAAATTCTCTATGAACGAAAGGCGCACAGCGATGGCTATTTTGAAAAGATGTTGTCTGATGGGCAGAATTGTCATGTATGTGTTTCTGTTCAGATTCTGTTAAGGGATTTAAAACTCAATCTACCATTTGTAAACAAAAATCAAAGTAAAAAAGTTTTAAACATGATTGAGAAAAGGAGAATTATGAGAAAAATGTAACTAAGATACTAGATGATCTTATTACTAATTTCTGTTTTCTAAATTAATAAGAAATTGGGAAACTCCCAAAAGAAAAATATAATGTGTAGATGCGTATTCCACTGTCATTCTCACAACTTGTTATTAGAGGTAATAATGGTATGTGTGCAATTAATTTCTATTGGCCATTCATTAACTACTAGAAATACCTTTTCTTGCATTGTACATAAAAAACTGGATTTTTGCTGCTTTACACAATATGTACACCAAAAGACATGCTTTTTCTCTGGGGTTATCCCTCTAATATTTTCAGCCTGTATCTCCAGAGAGGGATTTGTAATTCTTTAAGTTTAAAAATAGAGATAATTCAACAACAACAGAATCACAGCATTCAAATGACAGCCACATGAAAAATGCAATAACTTAAAGAATAGTGTATATATCAATTTTTCCTATGAAGGAATTTACTTTGTATTAAATTAAAAGAATGAAAGTTTCACTGTTAGCATTTTCTATTCTATACAGCTGTAGCTCCTAGGATATGGAGTGTTCTATACTGCTGTAGCTCCTAGGATATGGAGTGTTCTATACAGCTGTAGCTACTAGGAGATGGACTGTTCTATACAGCTGTAGCTCCTAGGATATGGAGTGTTCTATACAGCTGTAGCTCCTAGGATATGGAGTGTTCTATACAGCTGTAGCTACTAGGAGATGGACTGTTCTATACAGCTGTAGCTCCTAGGATATGGAGTGTTCTATACAGCTGTAGCTCCTAGGATATGGAGTATTCTGAGTATTTTTTTCCTCTTTTTTTTCCATATAGTCTGGTGTTCTGCTTTCTGATTTATTTTGTGCATCCGCTACTTCCCTCATTATCAGTAACTTAACTCTCACAGAATTAAGGCCTCTTCTAGGGAGAGTTTCATTTTAATCTTGATGTTTGTCTCATTCAGTCATAGTTCACTGGAAAGGGAAATTTGTGGCCATGAAATGTCACAGAAAATTCAATACTGTGTTATTTTTGGTAGATTTTGCCAATTTATGTTTCCTACTGGGATGTTCCTTAATAATCACTTCGTCTTCAACAAGGATCACTCCAAAGGAGTGCAGGAAGTTGAAAAGTTGTCTTACTTTAATGATATTCTTATCAGGTTTTACATACTTGCTTCAATAAATCATTCTTGGTTTAAGAATCTGTATGCTTCTCTCACAACTAAATTACCTGTACCTGAGGGAGTTCCAGAGAAGGCTCTAAAAGTGTTTTAAAGGACTGGAGGTACAAAATAAAGCAAGCATTTCATACGTCACTCATATTTGCATAGAAACAAAATCAAGAAAGTAGAAGTATATCCTGAGGGAAGAACATAATGTACAGCTCAGTATGAGGGACCTGGGATCCTGAAAACTCTGATTTTCTTCTTGGTGCTCCAAAGAGTGAATTTTGAGATCCTAAGTAAATTATTGTTCTATGCCCCGGTCTCCGCATCCCCAAAATAGACTTAATATAATTATACCATGAGTCATTTAGGAACATTAAGTGGATAAATATATATAAAACTGTTAAGACACTGTCTGATTTAAATGTTAGTTATTGAACCAGCCAAATAGCTCAGCGGGGCCTGGGTAGATAGCTCAGTAGAATAAGCACTTGCCCTGCAAAGGCAGCATCCAGAGTTCAATCCCCAGTACAGAAAAAAAAAAAAAATCAGCAGATTAAAGCACCTGCTTAGGCAGAAACAGCAGCCAGGATGTCAGGATGTGTCTGTGCCAACCCTGCCCTGGGTGCCCTGAGAAGGCGACTGACACTGGGAATGATGGTACACACCTGTAATACCAGCTCTGGGGCGGCTGAAAACAGGAGAATCACTACGAGTCCAGTCTACGTAATGAGACCCTGTAGACCCTGTGGACCCTGTCCTAAAATACAAGAAATTAAAAAATAAAGAAATTGAAAAAAAAAAAAATGCTAGCTACTGTTAGCTTGTTTGCCAGTATGTTTCAACCTGGGAAAAGAGATGCATGCTGGAATCACTCAACCTGACCCATTTTGCCTGTGAATGTTTTGTTACATTCCACTCCAAAGTGTTGTATTTTATGATAGTCTCAGAGAGTTTTAAGCAGGGAAGTTATGCTATTTTATTCTATAGTAGCACTGAAATGAGAGAGAGAGAAAAGAATCAGGCTTTCTTGCAGACTCAGATAATGCTCTGAAAAAAATCTGCAGCTGTCAGAATAGGTAAATTGTAGATATAAGATATAATTATGAGAGCCGGCAAGATAACCCTGTGCTCCAAGTGCCTGCTTGTCAAGCACAAGGATCTGAGTTTGATCCCCTGTACTGCATGCAGTGCTGGCTCCAGGTTCCCAGGTATGACATACTAGCCACTGAAACCAGGCATAGTGGTGCACACCTGTAATCGCAGAACTGGGGAGGTTGAGACAAGAAGATCACTATGAGTCTGAGCTACATAGCAAGACCCTGTCCCAAATAAATAAATATATTAAAAAATGTTAATTGAAAGAAAAGGTATAATTATGAAAATAAAAAAGACAGAGTTTAGTCACTTTGGTTTATGCATTACTGACCAAAATGAATGGTGTTATGTTGATATAAATGGGAATTAAAGTAGGGAAGAATAGCACACTTGTGTTCTGTTTACCTGGCCAACAAATAAAATCAAATGCAGATGGGTACTTATTAGAGACAGCTGCAAAGTATTCTATTCAGAATCTTATCTCTGCTCTTCAGAATATATATACAGCTCTTCATAGCACCCAGAACCTACTGGATTCTCTACTTCAAGGTCAAGATACCATAAACAGACTAAAAGTATCTGCCTTGCTCTTCTGATTCATGTCAAACTTCAGTGACACCAGTAATTCTACTATCAGCAACTTCCTAAGGAAGATGACATACAGAACATTTTAGTAATACAACTATTCTGTAATAAGTTTGCGAATTATGCTTCACAGATACCATTTAAAATGGAGATTCAAGACACAACACAATTTGGAGTATGCCAATGGCAATATACACATAGGCTGTGAGCCTAGACCTATTTTGCCTGTGACAGCAGGCTCAGATGGAGAAGTTGTTTTGCACAGAGCAGATGATCAGTCCTGTCTCAATGAAAGGACAGTCTTTCTGGGATGAGGAAGGAATCACAAGTGAGACCCTAAAAGATGTGGGAGAAATAGGTCACTCCAGGGCTTGAGTTGGAAGCAAAGAATCAAGAAATAATATATATCCACAGCTCGTATGTCATTCCACAATGCACAAGATCAATTCATACAGCAGGGTAGCAAGATCAGAAATTCCAAATAAATCCAGGGAACACTGGTACCAAACAATTGTACACAATTCTTGGAGAAAATTGATGTAATGTAGCACATCGAGGGAAGGGCCAAGAAGGTTTTTATTTTAATGATAGAACAGAATTCTGAAATTAAGCACAGCGGGTAGGAAATGGATCTAGTACAGATGTCAAAAGCTATCATTGGCTTTTGTGATAAAACACTTTTTTTTTCCTTAAGCCCAGGCCAGTGGCCTATGTAGGTCAATGATGTCAAGAAGGAAAAAAACAAACATCACAACTGCAAGTCTCTTTCTGAAGAAGTTTTGAAATGTTACTGACACCCAAAGATTCTCTTTTCACAGCAAATCTTTCATTATCAAGTAGTCATAACAGAGTGGCACTATCTCCAGTGATCACATTTCATTACATAACAGACAATAAGATATTTTTAAAAACCACAAACCATCAGTTAAAATAAATAAACACTAGGTTTCAAGCTAGTGTTTGACATCAGACAACGATTGATTGCCTGACAATAGCCTTAGCTTTCTGTCCACTCTTGTTCAAGAATGAATAATCTTTCTTTTGATTTGTAAATTGATTCTCTGGCAATGGTCTTTTTGTTCTCATTTTCCAACAAATAGTACCGTGGCTTTGTAACTGATTTTTAACTGATTTATTATTTTAGTCCTCACTTTCCTTAGTCACTACCACCCTGATCTTGCCCTGAAGAGAGAATGACAAATTTTGTTGTCATTTATCATTGTTTGAAGAGGGTAAACTATCACAAAATTGAAGTTCTATGTTTTAATCAAAATGTTATATGGTCATAAAAAAGCAAGCATCATAGAAAAAGAAAACACATACGACTGAGATTTTGCTACTAGGAAAAGCATTCACTTGCACTGTATAACTCAGTCCTGATTGTCTCTAAGAGTAAAACAAGGCAGAGAGGCAGACAGGGTCAGGATCATGTTCTCAGGATGTTGGTTTCTTTCTTTAGAATCACATAGGCATGTGATTCTATCATTAATGAATTATGTTCTCTGTATTATGCACAATAATGGGGATGTAATGATGAAAGACAGGTTTTCTCAGGCACTTAAAATCTCTTAAGGGAGTAATGTAAAAATGCCAGTGATTAAGAGTGAGTGTTGGGTTCAAGGAGATAGCTCAGTGGTGTAAGTGCCTGTGTAGGCAAGCACAAGGGCCTGGATTCTATCCCCCGGTACCACACGCTGTACCTGCCCCACCCCAGGCACGGTAAGCAGGCTGCCAAGACCAGGCGTGGTGGCACTTACCTATAATCCCAGCTCTGGGGAGGCTGAAATGTGAAGATGACTATGTAGTGAGCCCCTGCATAGTAAGACCCTGTGCCAAATACATAATATTAAAAATATTAGTATTAAAAATTTAAGATAGCTAGGGTTGGGGAGATGGCTCAGTGGAATAAGTGCTTCCCTGGCAAGTGCAAGGGCCTGAGTTCAATCCCTGGTTCTGTAAAAAAAAATCTAGTAAAAAATTTAAGATAGCTAGATTTCCACTTTGACAGAAATGAAGTTATGGGGATCAAAGTTACCCTAATATGATATACATATACATACACACAAAAGTAGCAAAAGCTGAAGTTAACACTAAAGAAGTTCAAGAACAGCTTCTCCTTTCACCAATCAGAGTAAAATACCACAATGCTAGTGAGACATCAGATGGAAAGCTCAAAATAATTTTGTTCCAACTTGGGGAAAAATTAATTGAACATTGAGTGTTGCTCTGTTTCCAACTAGCAAAGATTCGAAGTAAAAAATGGGAAGATCAAAGTATTACATAAGTAACCTAACCATATTCCAGGACAAAGGCTGGAAATATTTACAAAAACTCACAATATCTGATACTTTTTACAAACACTGTCAGGCTGTATGCAAGCAGATGAGAGCTATGATGACGAGAAGAATGATCAATCAATGTTCACTGCCAGAAAGGATGTATGTGATAGTTACTAACCAAGTCCACCAAAATAGCTCCAATTTTTCTGCAATTTTAATCAATAGAAGAAAGACTAACCACACCAATCAGGGACGTGTAACATATACTATATCTCCTAGAAATATCTAGACAAACAATTTCAGGAGAATGTCAATGTGCATTAGATAGTGCAAATGGAAGCATTATCAAATTGAAAACGTATCTATCATGTACTCTACATAAAACACTGAAAAAAGTTTCATGGATCATCAATGAGTTGTGAGAAAATTCAAGCCTACATAAACTCAATGAGGAAGAAGAAGGTAGAGAGATCAAATAGGCATCTAGAGAAACAATAACCAAATATTTTCTAAATTTAGTGAAAACTCTAAAAACAAAGATCCCGGGACAAAATGAACTCCAAGACATAAGAGGCCTAAAATTAAATTCTATTTAAAAATGTCTTTCAAAGCCCATTTTTCCAATTTCTTAACACTATTATTAAAACAAAATTCTTAAAAGAACCAGAGGAAAAAGTCATAAGGGTGTACAAGACAATTAAAATAAAGATAACAGAAAAATTTTTGCTGGAAATGTATTAAGCCAAAAGAGAGTAGAAAGTATCATTGAAGTACTAAAACATAAAAAATAACAAACAAAATTCTTATAACCTAGAATTCAAACTCAGCAAAAATCCTTTTTTTTGTTTGCTTGTGCCTTTTATTATTATTTTTAAAGAATACAAAGTAGTGATAGAAGAAAACAGCATTATACTTGATATGAGATTTCACTAAACAAAGTAATAGGAATCCAACAGTGGTTGCTGTATTACATGATGTTATGTGCAAATTAGTTTTTCAGATTACCAGATAT
>PVKA01017263.1:0-46153 GCA_004027165.1 Ctenomys sociabilis
TCCTTCTCCTCCTTCTTCCCTATCTCTTCCCTCTCTTCCACCTCCTCCTTATCCTCCTCCTCATTTTTTGTTGTAATTTTAGGCTTCCACATACCAAAGAAAATATGAGAAGTTTTAATTTATGTGGCAGGCTTACATGATTTACTAAAATGCCTTTAAATTCCATTTATTTTCCTACAAACAATATGAATTTAAAAAAAAAATAATATGCACGGTTGTAGATGTAGTACCTCTTTGCACAATCTCCCCTCCAAATGAGCAGAGGTAGATTCTAAGGTATCAGAAACAAAGAATATATTTTAACAATAGTTGTAAAGCAAAGAATGTGAACTTCAAGCCCCTGGGTGTCATATGTTATGGGTAAGCAGATAAATGAGAAAATAGTGGTAAAGGGGGACTAGTTAGCAGTTTCTTAGTAGAATTCTCTGATGCTATTTCTGGGCTGAGAGGACTCTATATTTGTCACCAGTCATTAAACATTTCTATTCCTAGTAGAGAGGGTTGGATGGACTCCTTGGTAAATTTATGTCCCAATTTTAGTCATGTAAAGGAGGAAAGAGATCTTTGTGTATATGCTTCTTTGGAATTATCTTCAGTTGCAAATCATCCTCATTGGATGTGACATATTTTGAGGTGATGCATACTACCCTTTCGATGGGCCAGCAAAAATATTTTGATATTTTTATTTATGGAACTTTCAGAAATCCAGTTTGTTGTATTGGGAAACAGTATTAAAATTTGATAAATGTGAAATATATATTGAGTTACCTTCTCAAATCACAGGATTGGACTGAGCGTGGTGGCGTATGCTTGCAATCCCAGCGCTTGGGAGGCTGAAAGCAGAATGATCACTACCAGCCTGATCTGTGTAGTGAGACCCTATAGACCCTGTACTAAATACAAAAACAAATAAATAAGTAAATAAATAGCATAAAATGACAGGATTCAAATATGTATTTATTTTAAAATATTATAAATATTTATCATCCAACTTTGAACACATTTTCTTATTTTGTCCACAAATTTCTATCCAGAGTTTTTAAAACTCATACTTAGTGGCACCATCTAAAATGTAATTTATAATCCTTGTCATTATTTAATCTTTGAAATGATACTTTATCATTGCTTAAATTAGTGTGGGTATGTTGAACAAGATTTGAGAGCCACTCTAGGACTGAGTCATTAGCCCGTGATTTTATAGTGGATCAAGTACTGTGTTTTTATTACTTTGGGAAAAAATAATGACCTTGAAATTGACTCTTACATTTAAAATTTTTATCTCAGCTTTACCATCATTAAGTATAACTGGGTTGACTATATAAGAAGCTGGGAAATTTCTGGGTCACAGTTTAATCTCATTCAACTTAAATACAACAAATATAGCCATAATTGACAATTCACCAAATCAAAGGCCAGAGTTAAGTTACACTCTAAGCTGTGTTGTTTTCAGAGTAATTAGCATTGGATTTTAAAATATTATTCAGGGGTGCTGAAGCTCTATAAACAGTTTTTTTTCTGTAGTAATGAAAAATTTCCAAACTTCAGATGATTTATGAAGTCTATTACTTAAAACAACCAATGCTGTCATTGTAACTACTGTCTAAGTCATTATGAATAGTTTCTATTTCACTTGGCCTGCCTTAGGGTATAGGACCACAGCTGTCTTTGTAGCAGTATTCAGGCTGATATCTAGCAAAGAATTCTAGTATTATATGAAATCATCAGAGAAAACTAACTCTTTGCCCTTCAATGTCCAACACACCCATCTTATTCTTTTGAAATCTCAACATATATAAGTAGAGAAAAGCTAAATCTTGACAGCCCATGACATTTCAAGAACAGAGCAATTTTTACTAGAAAAATGGACAATGAGGGTTTTCTGTCCAAAATTTATTTGTTGCTTGAAATGTGTGCCTGACAGAAAACCATACACTAGGAATTTTAGATAATATCCATATGCTCTTTGTGAAAGCATAATGTCTTGCACAGAACTGAGCTGAAAAAAAGAGAAACATTCATATTGTAAGGATGCATTGAACCTAAAAAATAAAATAGCTCAAGGATCAGGGGAGATGTAGTCCTAGTACTTAGCATATATTAACTTCCAGGAATGATTAAAGGTATTTACATGTGTTATCTCATTTTATTCCTCTTATTCATGTATATATAGGTGACAAATAATAATAGTGTGTGTTTATAGAGTAAAAATGTGAATTTACATCTATTTGTACACTGTAGAAAGATTAAATAAGGCTATTTGTTATGTTTATAGCCTCTCCAACTTACCATTGTATTTTGCAGAGAACTTGTATATTGCTGGTTGGGATATAAGTTGGTACAATGATTTTGAAAATAGTGCAGAAATCTCTCAAAATGCTTAACATAGAACTACCATATAATCGAAATATTACATTCACTATTGGGTTTATATCCAAAAGAACTAAAATTTCTACATAGGATAGGTACACCATTTAATACTTTGCCACAGTTTGAGACAGACTTTAGTATCCTACGAATAGACACATAACCTCCTCAAGGTTAAACAGTGACATTTTCAGGCCTCTAGTGGCTTTTAGGATAAGAATTTCAATTTATTAAATAATCTGTTGCTAGTTTCATTTGGGTTTTGCAACTATTTACTGTTTGTTAACAATGAAAGATTTGATACCCCCAAATACATTTTGTTAGCATGTGAAGAAACCAGAGCAGCAAAAATGTCTGTTTACTTTTCTACCATTCTTCTTTTTTGAAGCTCTTTATGGAGGAAATTTTTAGCTTCCCTCTGAAATAGGTCATCTGACCCTCAGGTGGCCTACCCCCGAGGAAATGAATGTTGTACAGGCACAGAGAGAAGAATCTGAATGAATACATCTCAGTAGATTTCCTCCACATTATTACCAGCAGATGATATATTTTGTCTCTCAAATATACTTTTTCATGTTTACGCAATTCTTAATCAAACATAGCATATATCATCAGATCCCACTATTTGAGGGAATCTTATATGAAATAAAACTTATAAATACATAAACATGAATTTTTTGTATGTCTGTGTTTGATTTTAGGACTATCTGTCCTGAATACTGTGATCAATGAGAAAGGAAATCGCCCCTAGATTATCCGCAGGGCAATACATATGAAAACCAGCCTGATGATCCAGTATTCCCCCACCTCACTTCCACTGTGGTGAACACATGCACATATGCACACAGACACTCACAACCTTAAACAAAGTTTCATAAATTGTCATATTTACTATGCATAGCCACATTTTAATGTCATTCTAAGTCTTTATTGCTTCCTTTTTAATTTAACGGTAATCATGGCACGTGACTAAAACAGTCATACTCAGCTCAAGCATGAGTTTCCCCAAAACTTGCAAAGCACTTATATAGATGATTTACCCAAACTGCTTCATTAATGAAGTCAGATCCTAAATGTAGCCATTTATTAAACTTGTTAAGTATTGCTCTTGTCTCCTGGTCTTATAACTTTATAAGACCCAATATTTTTATATTTTATATTTTTCAATAATATACATAGGCTTGGGAGATAGCTCAGCCATCTGAACACCTTCCTGGCAAGTAGAAGGACCCGGGTTCGATCCCCAGTACCACATACCATGCTGGCCCAGTGCCAAGTTGGCCACTGAAATCAGGTGACGTGGCATACACCTGTAATGCTAGCAGTGGGGTAGCTGAGACAGGAGGATCACTATGAGTCCAACGCGCATAGCAAGACCCAGTATCAAATAAATAAATGCATAAATGAATAAAAGATTTTTAAATATTTAGAAAAAATGTTAGGTATCAAACAAAATAGGGATGAAATAGCTTTGCCGAAGAGGTAACCACGAACTACAATACAAGGTTCAGTAATAGGTAAAGCAAACTGATTTCAGTAAAACCAATTATATATTTTTCTTTTCTGGCATGAAGCAATAAGTACAGATGTTCTGATTTAATGAAATACAGATAAAAGAAATAACAGTAAGATCAGTGCACAGTTTAATTTCTTACATTTTTACTCGGTAATTCTCACCTGAGGAAACTTGGAAGAGGCAAGCTTTTCGAAATAAAACAGAGGTAGGAAGTTTTGTTCTTAATGAGAAAATGCATCTCAATTTATCTCCAAAAATGACCAGAGGGAAGTCTTTTGCACAATAGAAATAATTTAAATTAGACATGTTGATGTTTGCACAAGAAATCTGGGTCACCCATCATTCCCAGGGACAGGAGATGTACCAGTATTTTTTGTGTTACCAGAGCTTTGAAGGCAGCATGTTGTCTTGCTTCCCATTGTTTGGATTTTAAACTGATAATTAAACCCATTGGCATTACTGCTGCTTAGATTAGAACTACGTAAAACAATTAAGTTTCTATCAGATCACAGATCTACATCAAAAAGATGGTTCCTCAAAACATCTTTACCAAAATGGAATCGTTCTAAAGCTTTTGATTGCTTTCTGCAAATTATTAAGTATGCATTTGTCTTTAATATTAATAGGTTAACAGCAAAATCATTTTAAATTTCAAAAGAATGACAAAACCATACTCTGGCATGACAGATTTGCAAAAATTCCAAGAAGAAAACAAAGAAGAGCACTTTCAATATGCAATCGCAAGCTGTGAAATAGCATACTGATGCAGAGGATTAAGTTGTTTTTCTAGTTAACTTTTGAGAGAAAAATCTAGTTTTGTGAAAATGGCTAATTAGTTTTGCCATGGATATTTTTGGTTAAATTACACTAAAAAATGTCTGACTTCTTCATATTCACTGAAATGAAATAAGAGCCTGTAGCAGTGTTTAAAGTATAAGTTATTTGACTTTTTAGAGAGGAATAACCATATGCATCTATATTATTGCACATGTAGACATTGATGATATATGTAATATACAGTGGGCATTTACTACTGTATAGTATTTTAGACTTTTGCTGTCCACTAGGCCATGGCAAAATAAATTTAATCATAAACTAGAGCAAAGAAATACATGGTATTTCCACTGAACATGTACTCAGTGGCCACACTTCTGGCCACATATTGTACAGTGCAGCTACAGAACATTTTCATCATCATAGAACAGGCTTTGGTCACTTCAACATTAGCCATTTAAAAATATTTGCAAATATTTAGCACGTACTGATCATTTGCCACAATACCAACCCTCCTTTGAGTGTATAATGAAAATTACTCCACTTTTGAATAAAGAAGAGGTCTTGACTTTTTTTTTTCTAATTAGAAACATAGCATTCAAACTGAATTGTCAAAAATTTAAGTGTCATATACAGTTTTGCAGATACCATTTTTGAAATGACAAGAAAAGTAAGAAAATGTGTACTACCAATTTCATAGCTATAATTAGATGAAAATGAACTTTTTTTCTGAATTTAGTACAGGGTTTAAAGGGTCTAGTTATGTATATCAGACTCACAATGATTCTCCTGTTTTCAGTCTCCCAAGCACAGTGATTACAGGCACAAGCCACCATGTTCAGTCTCAATCTCCCTCTCAGTGTGCCCCAGGGATGGGGCCGGCATGACAGGCCAGGGATTGAACCCAGGATGCTGAGCACTGCCTAAGCAGGTGCATTAGTCTGCTGGGCTATCTGGCTAGCCTGAAATTGAAGTTTTGAATGAACAGTTTGAAGATAATATTACTATGGCATGTGGTGCTCATACAGCCCAAGCTGAGGTTGCCAGGTAGAATGCAGGATGCCATGTTCCTTAACTCCACTGATTCTGAAGATTTGCAGAATCATGCCTACCTTACAATTTCAAGGATGCGTATTTTTGTTACATTTATGTTACTGTTACTACTGTATGATTTATTTATTTATCTTTTTTGTGGAACCAGGGACTGAACTCAAGCCCTTGTGATTGCCAGGGAAGTGCTTATTGTATTGAGCCATCTCCCCAGCCCCTGCTACTGCGTGTTTTAAGAACAGGAAATTTTGTTGTGTCACAAAGAAATAGATGAAACTGGAGGCCATAATGTTAAGTGGAATAAGTCAGCACAGAAAATTAGTGTCACATAGTTTCTCTTACATGAGAGAACCAAAATGTAAACTAATTAAAATTTAATATGAAGGACAGCTTGTAAGAAACTGAAATGCAGAAATTTTAGAGATGGTAGAGAGTATCAGGTAAAGCAGAAGAGGGAGCATAGAAGCAGCAAAATTTTTTTAAAAGGTTAAGAAATACATATTTAATTATGTATTCTTCAAAATGAAAATACCCATTGTATACCATAAATAATACACTAGGGAATATAGAACAGAGACATACATAGTTTCTTGTTAAATACTAATCTTATGTGAATAATTTTAATACTGTTTCAAACTAAGAGACAGCTATAACTGAATGCCTTTTCCTAACTATGCCTAGTGCTAAACACTCCATATGAGAGCCATAGAAGTTGTACTACAGAGGGACAAGGATATAGCTCATCAGGATAAGCACCTGCCTGGAAAGCATAAGGTTCTGAGTTTGATCTTTGGTACTGCAATGTTTTTTAAAAGCAAACTTTTGACTTGAACAAAGTTGAAACGTGTGTAATTTTGAATTATTTCTTGTGTAATAAATTTTGGGGTTTTTACTTTGAACTGATGTTTTCTGGTAACAGCCAACTCTTCTCATTTTGTGAAAGAAAAGAGACTTAGTAAATATAATGGTGTCAACCCTGAATTAATATGGAATATTTTTTTCACTTTTTATTTTTAAAGAATATAAAATAGTGATAGATAAAAACACAACATTAGAAACAATACAAGATTTCACTAAACAAAGTAATAAGAATTCAACAGTGGTTGCTATTTTACATGATGTCATCAAAGCTCCACCTGTGTGGGGTTCAATATGACTTCCACCTCATTAAGAAGAGGTGGGCAAGCCACAGGTCTAGAAAAATCCAATGATGGTGAGTGCAAGCTGCAGTTTACAAGGCTCTCTTCGTAGTGCATTGGCCTAGGATAGTGCTCTGAAAGGCTCCTGCAGGTTTCTGTGGTAGTCATTTCTCTTGGGCAGTCTAAAGGGTGAGGAGAGGTGGCTAGACTTAGCAAAGTCTGGCATGAAGGCTGGGGGGTGTGGAGGCTACCATACCAGGTCTTCTCTGGCAGTCTTCATGGTGAGGAAAGCCAGTCGGATCCCTGGAGTATGTAGATAAGAACATGTACCTTTTAAAATAACTTTTGAGTTTCTTCCTTGTATTGTCATTCTAGAAGGAAAAGACTTTTTTCAGAGTGGGCATGATTTAGAAGATATTTATGATTTCTTAAATGTTGATTTGAAGAGAAAACGAGAACCTCAGAATCTCTTGAGTCTGTATAAGGTGAATAAGAAGTCCAGAGTTTTAGCCAATGCTTAGAAATAGACTCCAACCCCAGTGCTTTTCATTTGAAATTTTGATGACTCCATGTGTGGCAAAGTGCTCATCAGTAGGTGCTAGGTTGCTATGCACAGTAACAGTGCAGTTACCCAATTAATACAAAAACAAATGTGTATTAATTGATGATAGTTTTCTTTATTTCTACACATTATTATGAAACCTTTAGGCTATGAAGCAGAATAGAAACATTAGACAACTATTAATATTAGGATTAATTAGTTTCTGGCCCTGCAGCTAAGAAAATGGAGAATTACAATAGCAGCAAAGATTTTCAATTGTTCAAGTGATAAAATACTACTAATTAATACTGATAAACTAAAGGCAAATCGAATGCTATTTATATAAAGCACTTTTTCTATACAGGAAAAAAAAAATTAAGAGTCCTGTGTAGTTTACTTTTAGTTATGCTGGTATTTTTCATCATGTTTGTTTTACTTTTCTTTTTTCTTTCTTGTCTTAATTTTTATTTTTTTAAATTCATTTTCTTGAGAAAAAAGATACAATAGCAATGAAAGAGTTTCAAAATAGGTTAGTAGGACAGTTACAATAATTAATACATTGCATATTGTTGTCCTCATAGTAGCGATTCAGAGGACAAGATTCAGGCATGATATCTTGTATACAGGAAAAAGTTAAGTAAAATAAATATGACTGCAAAAAAATAAAAAAAACTGTAATGACAACATAATGTGTTGATTTAAAATATATAATATTGATATCATTTGAAAATATTTAAACTCATTTTATGCACATGTAATTTTGTAAAAAAATTAAAATATCTCATACGAATTAGCAAAAGAAAATTATTTTGTCTTTATTTTTCATGTGTGGAATTCAAACAGATTATTATTCAGCTCTAGGAAATACGCTTCTGCTCTTTTGCTGTGCTAATCATGACATTTCAAAAGCACATATTGTGACTTCATATTATTACACACTACTATGTACCATCAGGATGGAGGTCGGTCATATTCTACATTTACTTTGATGCTAATCAGAGTGTTCAAGTTGAGGCATCTTTTTCAGGCTGAACTTTGAAAATGAAAGTGGCCACTGTTTCTCAGACTAACAGAATATTGGTGTCAGATGAGAGGTATTTTGTAGTGTTTTGTCACATTTCATTTTGGGTTTTACTTTTTCCTGCCTTTGACATATGTCCTGAACTGGAATGCTATAAAGTTTTTATTGCCATAAGTTTGAAATGACCATATTACTCATAAGCTGGAGAGTCACAAGTGAGTTTTCAGCTTCTTTCAAAGCTGGAGAAATAAAACTTTATAGTATCCTACACTGGTATATGTTGTTTTATGTGACACACTTTATTCCATTTTACTTTTCTCTTTATTTCCACTCATTATTTTCTTCTTGAATTATAGCAGAATTTGTATTAAAGATTTTCAAATGTATAGCAGTTTTATTTAAGTCATACTCTATGGTACACTTAAACATTCTACCTACAATTGTCTTTGACATTTAATGACCGACTTTAAAAAAAAGTAGGTGATCATTTTCAGCACAGTTCATTATGAGATATATTGCGTTGAAATAATGATTACATTGCAAAAATTAATTCTTGATTTCTAAGCAGACTGAAACTATTGGATGAGATGAGATATTAAATATCAACATTTGTTTCCTCTTACAGAAGTAATTGAAATTACCTACACAGCTCTATTGTATAATATGTATACATCAGTAGAATATGAGCCTTTCTCTTATACTTCGTGCATTGTAGCTTGTACACAGACATCAGCATCTTATGCTGTGAGGGAACCGAGGAGCAGTGTGGCTCACCTCACAGTCTGTAGTAATGTGCTTAAAGTGGATCTGATAGACATTTATTCATTTTCAGCTCAGGAATCAAGGTTATAAAATACTGTCAAATACGAGTGTATTTTTTTTTTCCACTTAGAGATAGTAAGGAAATTTCTCAGGGTTCTTCTAAAAGATTTCAAACTTTTCATTACACCTCCAGATCATGAACTGGAGCCTTAAAAATCCTAATTTAGGGATTTCCAGAAGGCTGCTCCTCTCTGTGAACAAGGTCAGAAGCACATGGATATGATTGACTTAGATCTGAGGAAAAAAATGCGGTTGCTATCATATTACTTCTGAACATAGGTAATAAACAGTGAAATATACTATTTTGCCTATTTATCAAGTTGATTTTTTTGACCAAAACAATTTGAATTCCAATGTCTGCCGAATAGTGATTGGACAGACACATGTGCTCGTGCACGCACACACACTCACACACACACGTACATATGTATTCATATGCACACACACCAATAAATAAAAAGTAATGCTAACTTTTAATTTTGTTTGGAATAATTAGATAGATTACATGTATCACACATATGATATCGTTCAGATATTTCTTTTAAAACTTTCTATCATTTAAATCTTTTTAACTTTTCATCATTTCTATTTTATGTCTAATACATATTAGAAAGTATTTATTCAAGGAGGATACACCACCACATAGACACCATTTCTCACAATTTATGGTTGATGTTTTAAGCAATTTTTCTATATTTTATGAAAGAAGTAAATGTCTGTTTTTTCAAAGAACAGTAATGAAGAGATTTTTGTATTCTAAATCTTGAGAGACCACACAGCAGCCTCCACAAACAGCAGGATAGAAACCAATTAATTGTAATGGTCTTTGTTTCATGCTAAATGGAAAGGAGGAAAGAAAGAGTTTGCTTCTACTAGAATGTGGCACTAAAATGAAAGAGGAGACATTTTATATGTTAACATGGTATGGCATCAAGTAATAGTTCTGTGAATACTTAGGTGCAGGGAAACATCACCAAAACATGTAACTCTTCAATCGTGTGCCCTGTTTTTATCTGGCTGAGACGCTTGGTATGTAGGCCATCTGGCTCTTGGATACTGTTAATATTTACAAACATACACACCAATCGTACTGGTATAGAGCCTGTGAGGAAGCACCAGCCAGTGAGGTAATGTGCCAGGACAGCAAAGCACTCAAGAGAGGATGCCAAGCAGGGGATTTCTACTGCACTGACATTGACATGGGCACTGGAGTGATATTTTGACTGCTTCAACAGCACCATTCATGTTACTGTTATGCTACAATAGGCACGTGCATGTTAGGTCATATTTAAATCATTGTTTTGCCTGTGTAACTCAAACAGAATAAAAATATGTTCTTCAGTATGAGATCCCTTGCTTTTTGAGTACAGAAAGGCCTCAGTCATGAATTTGTCTTGCATTTTTTGACTAATAAATAGACTACCAGAAGTAGCTATGCCTATCTAATTCAAGATCTATAGTATGGTACATTTTTTTTTTTTTACCAGAAATGCTAGCTTCTATCTACCTGATAAGGAGACATGCAATGAGATGCATCCCCATTCCTTAAGTGTCTTAGCATATTCATTGAAAATTAAAAGAAAAAGTACACTTAACAAGAAATGAAAACAAATTTTCAGTACATTGAAATTAGAAAGAAAATATATACAAATACCTGTCATTCAATTGTTTGAACTACTAGTCTCTATACTTTGTTATTTTAATGGTACAGATTAAACACAGGACCTGCTGCATAGCAAGCATGTCTTATCATATGAATAGCTCACCTGTCTCTATGCCACTGATGGTGAATCATTTAGAGCTTTCCATAATATGAACAACCTTTGGCATGATGTTTTTCATAGATTCACAACCACTTCTTTGTAATTGTTTTTCTGAAAATCATTCACAGATATCTATTGGAAGTTTTACATAGTTATGGTTTTTTTCTGATGCTGATGATAAGAGGCATTGAACAAAAGCTCTAAAAGCACCTAGATGATGGGCTATTTTATTTCTTTCTAGACCTCTGAATGCTTTGATGCCATATGACTAAGATAAAATGCTCCTATATTTTCATTGTTTTAAATCTTGAATTGGTTGTGTTGTGCGTAGTAGCACTTCCTTTAGCTGTACACACAATTGAAGCTCACTTAGCTCTTTTAAATAACTGTATGATTCTTTTCTTAGTAAGTTATTTCTCACCCCTGAGATTTCTAAACTCAGAAAAATATTTTTCAATGTTATTATATAATATGTAGTACCTATTAATATGATGTATATTTATATATGAATGCAAATATATTTTATATTATATATAAACTTATTTCCATAAAGTGAGTTTTTAAAAACTGATCTGTGCCAAGGGAAAATGTTTGATAATTTAAAAAATCTAGACACCTTCCATTTTCAAAGTCTCAATACACAAATAGGGATCTGAGGTGACTATATACTTCTCTGATGAAGAAATACAAATATACAAATAAATATGTGAAAAAATGTTCAGCATCATTGCTATTTGAGATATGCAATTTAGAACAACACTGAGATTCCATCTTATTCCACAAACAATGGTTATCATCAAGGAGTCAGTAATTAATGCTGGGAGATCTATGGGAAAAAAGGAACACCTGTTCATGGTTGGTGTAAGTGTAGATTTTTGTAACCATGGTAGAAGTAAGTGCGGAGAATCCTCAAAACTCTAGGATTAGATGATCCATTTGATTTATGTATTCCCCTCTGGGAATTTTTTCCACAAAATTAAGCACATTATATTATGTCAATATATGTGCACCACGTTTATAGCAGTTTTTCTTAGTTATATCTAGGAAACAACCCAAATGCCTATAAACTGAGGAATGAATAAAAATCTGGTATTTTTACACAATGGAGTAATACTCAAGTATAAAGAAGTATAAACTTGAGATATTCTGTGTAAATGAATGCAACTTGAGACCATACTCATAAGTGAAATCTTCAGATTTGAATATGTAAACATTGTATTGTCTCCCTAGTGTAAGAAAAGGAAAGCGTAAGTAAGGTAGAAAATTACAATAGTTATTTGAAAGTGGGAAGAAACTGTTCAAAGGGAAAGAGAAACTGTGATGAGGGAAAAGGAGAAAAGAAGAAAGGGAAAAGGAAGAATAAACATATAAAATAGTTAAGATATATATACTTGATTTCTATTAGTTTAAGGAAAAGGAAACTTTTCTTTTGGTAGAACCGGAGACTGAACTCAGGCTCTTGCACTTGTGAGGGAAGTGCTTATTCCACTGAGCCATCTCCCCAGACCCTTTGAAAAGAAAACTTTGTGCTTAACTCATTTGATCAGTTGGTATGGCTATATCTTGTAATCTGAGTAACTACTTTGAAGATAGTACTGCATAATATATTAAACATTGTTACACTTCTATTGTCTTATTTTGAAATTTTGCATCATTGTTTTCATAGTTTCTTCTCTTTAAAATAAGTAAAACTAAAAAGAAAATGGAAAAAAAGAGAAAATGTCTGATAAAGTATCTCTGGATAAACTTAAAATGCTCTTGTTTATCTTAGTGCAATAATATAAAAACTGACAGTATGATGTTTATTACCATATAGCAGGTATAATAAAACTTGGAGTTCAGTGAGTGCTAGGGACTTGACATGAGTAAGTATATTATATGCATTATTTTAATTTTCCCATAAAATAGCATTGTAAAGTCACTATTACTACCATTTCATAGGAAAAATGATGTATGAGAAGGAGAAAATATGATTTATGAAGCTATAAATATACTACTTATTTTGTAGTCTCTTAAAAATAATTATTTTCTAGGGGAAATTTTTCCTTAAGCAATATAGATAGATAGATAGATAGATAGATAGATAGATAGATAGATAGATAGATAGATAGGTAGGTAGATTTTAGCTCTGTATTTTCACCAGCTTCAATAATATAAAACAAATCAATGCTGATGCCCTTGAGGATAAGGCAGTTCTGTAGTCAGGCCCACACATGCAGTGTTTGACCTTTGTAGGATTCAGCAATCAATCAGAAGGAGCTATTTTTCCTGCTTTGGCATCTGCCTACTTGGGAAATCCTCCAACTGTGGTTTTGGCAGCTCTACAGCTGTGACCGCCTCTGGTTTTTCCACAGTAACTGGCTGGAGCCCATGTCCCTGGGCTAGCCTATTACTTTGAAAATCATTCTCCTTGACTCAAATCAGAAGAGTGTAAGAATAATTGTGAAGTTTCCTGACATTTCCCACAAATGTTAGAAATCATTTACTATTCTTCAGGAGTAAACTTTGGGTATAAATTTATATTTTTATTGTGAATGTATCCATGTGTTACAATAGAAATTCAGGACTAAATGCTATTATTTATGTCTATAAAATTATCCTTAGCTCTTAACAACAGCAATTAGTAGTTTAATCATTTATATCTTGAAGTGAAAACCTAGACAAATTTAGAATGCGTTGTACTTAATTGAAACATCTTCTGATGACAATTTTAGGATACATTGTGCTATCTTATGCTAGGTTCAAACACCATAATAGTCTGTATGAGTCTCACTTTATGTTAAGTCCTAAAATTATTGAAATTCAAGTATTCATGTTTTTGTGAAGCTATACAAGGATATATGCATGTAGGTATACCCACATGCATATGGAAACATCCATATCAAATGGATGATATCTTCTTAGACAAATATAGGCCTTAAAGTTTCCTTATCAATGTTAGATAGAAAGATTTTAACGCAGGAAAATGAAATTAAGCATGCTTTCTTCATTCACTTATCACCACTTTTCAGAATTAGTTGCCCTATGGCTACCTTTTTAATTATATTGTTCATCTTTCAATAAAATATGGGGAGGTTGAAAATTGAGGGACAATTCTAATGTTTTAAGTGCAAGGCCTGAAGGTACACTATTAAAAAGCTACTAAAGAGAAGGGGAAGAATATTCCTTTAACCATGGAGTTAATTAGACAGACATTAACTATTCAAATGCTAGGAAAAAGGGTAATGCAAAACTACTTAGAAGGTTTCTAGTTATAGGTAGCTCCTTATTTTAAAGTTCATTTAAAGTGCTGCCTCCTTTACTATTGTGAATTCTAATAGAGATGAACAATTATTATTATTTATGGAAGTGCTTGCCCTATGCCTGGCTTTTGAACAAGAGATTCACATATTATATAGCACATAACCACCCAATGTAGAAGGGACTGATATCACTTCTATTTTTATAGATACGGGAATTGAAGCACAGAAGTTAAGATGGTTGTCCATAATCACACTCCTGTGTGCCTCTGGTGATCAAGATTAGAGAATAGGCTCCTGGGTGAATAAGACAGCATTGTTACTTTCCATCCTGAGGCTACCATTACCTTAAAAAGACAATTTTGAAATTATGATCTCATTGTTTTCTTATTTCTTCCACCTTACTTCACATGTGTTCTCTATTAGCTTTCCATGGCTGTCAGAAAAAAAGCAACTCTGAAAATAATAACTTTAATGAGAAAACATTCAATTTGCCTCATGATTTCACAGGTTTCCATTCATGGGCAGCTGGATCTTTTGCATTTGGGCCTTTGCTGAGGCAGACAAATCATAGTATAAGGCCATAGTGGTGGAAAGTTCTTTATTTTACCATCCAAAATAAACAGACAAAGATTGAGAAAGGCTGTGCTGGAGGCCTTCTTTCTTCTGCTGTTATTGCCTCTGGGCCTCCAGACTTCTGGCAGTGTTACCCACATTCAGAGAGGACTCTGTCCTCATTTTCTGTCTCACATGATAGTCATTGCTAGAAACACCCACACAGATGCACTCAGAAATTGACTTTACTAATCTCCAATCAAGTTAACAACCGCATTGAATTATCTATTAAGATAGCATCTATGTTTTTCTAATTCTGTGAGGTATGTTATTGGTATTTTGCCTGGATCTGTATTAAATCTGCATAATAATTTAAGGAGTATGACAGTTTTCAATATATTGGTTCTTCCTACCCAAGAGCAACAGACAACCTTTCATTTTTGTGATATCCTCTTCAATCTCCATTTTCAGAGTACTATAGTTGACAATGTAGTCTTTCACTTGCTTTGTTATATGATTCTAAGTATATTATGCTATTATGAAAGGTGTGATTTTCCAAATTTCGGTTTCAGTGAATGTTTTATTTGTGTATAGGAAGGCTATTCAGTTTTCAGTTTTGACTTTGTATGTAGCAATGCTATTGAATTTGGTTGTTATATCTAGAAGTCTTCTGGTGGAGTTTTGGAGTCTTCTATCTAGAGGATCATATTATCCAAAAATAATAACTTTTTTCCGCTCCTACTTTTATTCCTTTCATTTCTTTCTCTTGTCTAACTCCTCTGGCTAATGAATCCAGACCTATATTGCATAGGAGGGGTGATGATAGGCAGCCTTCTGTTTTTCCTGATATATTATTAAACCTTTCAGTTTGATTATTTAGTATGATGTCCACTATTGGTTAGTTACAGATGGCTTTTATCAGATTAAGCTAAATTCCATCTATTGCAATTTTTTTTCTATTGAGATGATCATGTGATTTTTGTCATTGTTTCTGCTAATATGCTATATTACATTTTTGATTTGTGTGTATTGAATCATCCCTGCATCCTAAGGATGAATCCTACTTGGTCATGGCATATAATCTTCTTCATAGTTGCTGCATTCTTCTGGCCAGTATTTTGCTGAGGATTAAGGGTCCATGTTCATTTGGGGTATTGACCTAGATAGTTCTCTTATTTATTGGGTCCTTCTCTGGTTTTAGTATCAGGGTAATGCTTGTATTCAGGATTGAGCTTGAGAATATGGCTTCCATTTCAGTTTCATTAAAATTTGTTTGGAACCCGTAGAGACCTAGAATAGTAAAAATAATTTTTGGCAACAAAAAATACATGGTACTTGCTAAAATAAAAAAGATCCAAGAATCAATGGAACAGAGTAGAAGATGCCAAAGCAATGCTAAATGCTCTCAGACACCTTTTCTTTGACAAAAGGTCCAAACACATTCATTGGAAGCAAGAAATTCTCTTTAACAAATGGAGAAAATGGATTTTTTTCACATATCAGTGATTAAATTTTACCCCATGTCTCCCACCATACACTAAACTAACAAACAAATGGATCAAAAATCTAAATATTAAAATAGAAACCTTAAATCTACTAGAAGAGAGAATAGAATTTTTAAAGACATCAGTGTAGGAAAAGACTTTATGAACAAATCCCCAACCACATAGGAAATATCACAAATAATAAACAACTCTTCTTATTTGAAAATCTTTTGCACAGCAAAGGAAATCACCAACAGAGTGCAGAGGCAACCCACTGAATGGGAAGAGTATTTTGGTCAGCTTTTCCTCAGACAAAAGCCTAATGCATAGGATATTTAAGTAATTTTAAAATGATTACATTCCTCAGTGGTGCAGGCCTGTAATCCCAGCACTCGGGAGGCTGAGGCAGGAGGATTGTTGTGAGTTCAAGACCATCCTGAGCTACAAAGCGAGCTTAAGTCCAGCCTGAACTGCATAGTGAGATCTTGTCTCAAAAAAGACAGAAAAAAAAAAGATTATACTCCTCAAATTAAAAAAAATTAAAAAAGGATATCTGAAATGAATACACATTTCCCAGATGAAGAAGTAAAAATAGCAAATAAGTATATTTTAAAAATTCATTGGTCATTCACGTAATGCAAATTAAAACAGTACTGCAATTTCATGTCAATCCAGAAAGAATGGCTGTCATCAAGAAATACATCAATAATAAATGCTAATTTGTTGTTGGGATAAAAGATCTCTTCACTGCTCTTGGTGGGAGTGTAAAATGGGGCAACTGTTTTTGAAATCAGTATATAGAGTTCTCAAAAAACTAAAACTGGAGGTTCAGTTTGACAAAGCCATTCCCCTTTTTGATATTTTCCCAAAAGAATTAAAAGCATCATACCACAGTGATATGTGTACACCTGTCATTAGCAGCACAGTTTATAATAGAAAAGCATTGGAAATAGCCCAATGCCCATAAGCTGATGAATGAATAAATGAGATGGGGTTTTTTTTATACAATAGATTAGTACTTAGGCATAAAAAGGACAAATTTGGTAAATATATGTACCTCTTTTCCTGTATTTTAGAGAAGGGTCTACAGGGTGTTCAGGGACTCACTAATAGATTTGACTCATAATGATTCTCCTGTTTGCAGCCTCCCAGGTGCTGAGATTACAGGCACTCTAACATGCCCAGTCTCAACTGCCAACTTAGCATGCCTCAAGGGGTAGGGTTCTGGCACTGTAGTCCTGGGGATTGAACCTCCAGCCATTACTTGCAGGTGCTTTAATCTGCCGAGCTATTTGGCCAGCCCCAATAGATATAACTTTATGTAACTCATATTTTTAACTGAAATAATCAGTTATACATATGTAAATATCACATTGTTTCTCTGGTGTGAGAAACCAAAAATGTAAATAGGGACTAAAGTATATAGTAGATATTGTGAAATAGGAAACAAATGCTCATATGGGAAGGGAAACTAGGGCGAGCAGTTAAATTTTAAACTTTATCAGTGAGTGATATGAAGCCATCATCAATTTCACCATAGAAGATGAGATGGATAATGGTGCTTAGGAAAATTTGTCTCTTTTATCTGTGGAGAAAATGGTACAGTGTTCAGGCCTGAGAAGTCAGGTCAGAATCAAAGTTTCTCTCCCTGGTCTTTTGTCTCTTACTTCTCATACTTACATGAGGAAAATCATAGAAACTTGAATTTCTGTTTTCCAGCATAGATCATGGAAATCAGCACCCTGTTACCCTAAGACCACCCATTAATTTGAATGACTCCTATCTTTTTCTGTAAGCTAAGTGCTTTTTGACATACTTAACTGTAGTCTATATAACTCATTAGGGATGCTACAGAAGAATACAGACAGGCCTCATTGGACTTCCACACTTTTGTCTTAATGTTAGCACATGTGTTGTTTGTCCAAACATATTTCCACATAGAATCCATGCTCTACCAGACCTGAGCCTAGAAACACATTGTTTTCCCTGGGACTCTGGGTCTTCTATTTTAAGGTTCCATGCTATATAAAACTATAATCAGAGGAGTTTATGTTTCTCTCTTGATACTGATTTGCTTTTTTTGTTGTAGGAGTGTTGGCTGAGGCTCTTTAGTATCCTTTTTTAAATTAATTTTATTGAGAAAGAAATAGCAATGAGACAGTTTCAAAATAGGTTAGTAGGAGAGTTACAATAATTAATACATTGCATATTATTGTCTTCATAGAAGTTATTCATAGCACAAGATGAAGACATGATATCCTGTTCAAACACTATTAGTACAAATCTTTCTTCTCATTAATTTAAGAGAAAGTAGTTGTACATAAATCCTATATATATCACTACAAAATGGTCCTTCATTTAAATCCCCCTTGTTATTTACTTTTGCCAGAGATGCATATTCTGTTGTCATTTAAATATTGCAGATGCATGAATTCAGCAAAATAATCCAATATAGTCCAAGTAGTCTGTAATAGTAGTGGGTTTTCCATAGGACTGGCAATGTCAAATTTTGTTGACTTTAGCATTTTACAGCTTAGCATATGCAAGTAAAGGATCAGCAATATTCCTGTGTCACTCCTACATTTTGAAGTGAGATGGAATTGTGAATTCAGGGACTCATTCTAATCCTACTAATAGATGCAAGTAAAAGATAAAAGTAGAAATGGAGAAGAGAAGATATTTGGATGAAAATGATATTTTTATTTGAATCCAAATGGTGTTCCTTTGTGCATAAAATTTGTATTTGTCTTACTCTTGTTACATATAGAAGTAGGTTTTGTGCCATTTATTCAACTCGTGGCTTGCAATTCGTCCGTAGCTATCCTTTGATAGAAAGGTGATTGTATAACATGGTCCTTTCTTTATCTGCTAGGTCTCTCTGATTCTCTAACTTTCTCTGATGTACCTATCAAAATTCCTAATCATGAATTCAATAGATCACTATCAGTTTTTCATCCTTTAAATCACAGTTTAATGACTTTTTTATTCCCTGGTAAACTGTCTTAAAAACCCCAAGCATGTTCACTTTCTACCATATATAAGATCGATTCCTCTATTATGTATCATCATAGTGTCCTGTAGTCTCCTTCACAACAAACAGTACAACGGAAATGTGCTATTTGTTGCCCATAGATATTAAGTTTCTTATTCTAGTGTGTATTGACGTAGTCACTCTTTCTTGCTTTCTTTACCAACTGAATCCCATGTACCTTTACATATTGCCACAGATAATCTAGTTTTCTCCTTTCTTGCTTTAATTCTTATAAATACATTTTGCTATTTCAAGGGAATTTTAGATAAAAGGTGCCAAATTGGTCACCATAGGCCAAAACAATTTAAATACAGTTGACTAAGTAATCAGAATAATTTTTATTACCTAGTATGAAAAATGTTTTATTAATGACAGTGGTTTATGTTATATGAGTTAATTTCAGGAACATAGATTAATTAAGGGACCCTCCAGAGTAACACTGAGCCTAGAAAATAAGTAGCTTGCATGTGTGTCTTCTGGTTCAGGTCCACAAACAGTTTCTTTATTTTGGCAAATACACTTCCACTAAAATGAGATGAGATTTCTATCATAGGCTTTTATCATGGGGGATAAATAAACCCCTAATATAGTTTTGCACAAAATTATTGATCCTAAAGAAGATATAAATTACCAAGCATTTGTTGTACTCAGTCACATTTATTTAGCCTGAAATTTTTGTCACTGAGAAATAATTTTCTTTTCTTTTTTTGCGGGGGAGGATAAGGTGTTCAGGGTCTCACTACTATATTAGACTCACAGTGATCAGCCTGTTTACAACCTCCCAAGAGCTGGGATTACAGGCTCGTTCCACCATGCCCAGTCTCAATTGCCATCTCAGCCTGCCATGGGGCGTGGCTGGCATGGCAGGCCTGGGGATTGAACCCCTGGCCCCTGAACCTGCTCACAGCTGCTTTAATCCACTGAGCTATTTGGTCAGCCCTGAGAAATAATTTTCTACATGTGTTTTACCAGTAAACCTAATGGAGATTCCTCTTTGTGAGACTGTGTACAAAGCACTAACTCTTTTTGGCCACTGTTACAATAAGGTCTTCATAAGTTGTGTATTTGTGGCCTATCAGTGGAAAGCACTTGGGTGGTAATAGCTGGACATTTTAAAACAAAGAAAATAAAACTGTCTGTAACATCTTGCAAGAAAGTGTACAGATAGCTTGCAATTTGAGCGAGACAGCATGAGCTTCTTATGCACTTGGAATTTTTGAGATAAAGACAGAGATGTAAGGAAAATACTTAATATGAAAATGAAAAGATAGGGCATTTATGTTGTAGGAAGTTATAGAACAAATGGGAGGATGGATCCCTGCCTGCTTTTTTGCTAAATCAACTGGCTGTAAAGATTGTCAAAGATAATTATGCTCCTCCAGCTTTGCTCTGTGTATTAGGCTGTTTCTTCCTGGTAGCTGTATGCCTGGTTTGCGTCTGTGAACACCATGGGATTTGACCCTTGGAATACTTTGCTTTTAAAGGACTTTGTCCTGTTTCTCCAGCTTTTATTCAGTAAAGTTCAGCTATAACTGGGAATAGATTTGCTCATGTTTATACTGTGGGACAGAATCCCTTTCTTAGTAGCTTATCTCTACTTTAATTCATGTTTGAGGAGATGTTTTTAAACAAAGTTTAACTGGATGTAATAGTACATTTTTGATACTTGCAAAATAAGAGATGATAAGCTGCATATTTGCCTATTATGTGGAATAGAATAAATAATTAATCAGCTGCTACTTGTCTTGTCCTGATTGATATACTCTTCCCCTATTCTCTGTCTCATGTAACTTACATTGGTCTTTTGAAAAATTTCTTTACTATGTAGGAATCTGTCAGCATTTAGGTTCTGACTGTGAAGGAGAGCCATGATACCATGGCAGTCCCTTTTCTTTGGAACTCAACTGTGCATGTACTTAACATAGAAGTCAGAAGGAATAGGAAAATTTAAATATATAATAATCTTGCAAAATTTTAGAAATATCATCCTATTTTCTAAATATCTATGTATAATTTATTTTACAAACTTTTTCCTACACAACATATAGCTTAAAAACCCTGCAGAACTCGCTATTCCTTTTCGTAAGCTATACATTTTTTTAATATTCCCACTAGTATCTTTAAATGGAGCTTACTTAAAATGTAAAGCATCTATACCACATTTCAAAATAATTCCCTAACAAACAACAAATTAAAGGAGAAAATTAATAAAAATAACAAGAAATTATTATCAACAATTATTCAGTCTCTAAGAAGACTACATTCTGCTATGGATAAAAACAGTTTCTGTGCCTACAATTACCAGAAATAGAATTCTTGAATTGTTGACTAATGCACGCATGTGGCATCAACAATTAAAATATCGTGAAGAGCAGGGCTAGCAGTAGTGGGGTTTTCCTATGTGTGTCATAGTAGTAAAGCTCTGAGTAAACTACAACTTTTGATATATTTGCATGATAGATTCAGCCTTTGAAAACTCAGAGTATATTTACATGAAAAAACCCACTTTGCAAAAATATGAAACATAGTGCTAGGTTCTATATTCACACAATTATGAACTGGTTGCTACTTCCTTTTTCAAAATCTATTAGAATGTAAAACAATCATTTGTTTTGTTGCACTATCTTGTGTGTTATTGATATACTTTCCCATTCGTTATGGAGATAATCAAAGAACTTCCACATATTTTCCTAAAATGGCTTAGAGTGTGATGCTCAAGAGTGTGGACTGCTGATGGCGATCATATTTTTTGGCTGCATGTAAGGTGAGAGAGAAAATCGTTTAACCACACAGAGGACCTTAATAGTCTCACATGACAGGGTTTGAATAAAAACCAGAAAATGGCCTTATGATGTCATCAATGTCCCAGACTCCTGATCTTTCTCCCTTTCATAGTACACAGTAATCATAGTACACAGTAATTCCTGGTTGCAAGATATTTGTTTCAGCCCCTCTAGCCTCACAGCCACATTCCTGGAGTAGAAAGATAAAGGAAGAAGGAAGAAGAAGGACAAAAGATCAGCAAGTAATTCAGGAAGCAAAAAGCCCCCGCAGTCTTCTCACCTGCCACAATGTACTTGTGCTTTAGAGAAAGGCTGAGAATAGGGGCTTGTCTCAGCTGCATACATTGCTATTTCCAAACTAAAGCAGGATTTCATCAATATAAAAGAAAAGATTTCCTCCTATCTGCACACTCCAACACTTTGCCAGTCCCTTGGACTTCAAGATCCTAATGCAGTTGGTTGTTACAAATCTATCAAGAGCTGTTTTACTGTATATTTTTCAGGATTAAAAAAGTCCAAAGCTTCTATAGAGATTTAAAAACAAAACATGAAATGACCTTTTCTGGACTCATTATGCCTTTTGAATTTGTCAAATATATTAATTTTTATTGTAGGTCAGCTATTGATATTTCATCATCATAATCATTTCTTTTCTGAGCTTATTAGATATTGGTAGCAGCCAGCAGTATCCATCACTTGGTGTAATCAGGAAGAAGTTGCCAGAAAAATTAATGTTTCAAGATATAGATAAGCAGATTTGCCACTGACTGTGATTATTCTAAATGGGGTTTTCAGTCAGTTCTAGTGTAAATTTCAAGGACAATAGAGAAGACGCTTGAAAATAATGACATATTAACCTAATACTTGCAGTACTCATCTTTCCTATCTTTCATTTATCTTCTTCAATTCAGGTAAACATATTATTTACCAACTAAAGTCCTTAGTACATCACAATATTTTGCCAAAAGTTGACATTAAATTAGGAGGAATTGCTGTCTCAGAAGGCAAGAAAAGGCTAAGATTAAAAAAAAAAAAAGATGTCATTCTTTTTTGAACCAAATGCTGTGACCTAAAACCTATTTCATACCCTTTCTCATGGCAATAAACAAAGAGGGAAACAAATGCTTAGCTCCTGAACATTAAAATCTGTTGAATCATTAGGGAATTGGAATTATTGTGTGTGTGTGTGTGTGTGTGTGTGTGTGTGTGTGTGTATTTTAAGAGTTAAATTTTAAAAGACTAGGATCTGTAAGCAGAGTTATCCTAACACTAAAATGAAACAAAAAC
Source organism: Ctenomys sociabilis (assembly GCA_004027165.1). Lineage (NCBI taxonomy): Eukaryota > Metazoa > Chordata > Mammalia > Rodentia > Ctenomyidae > Ctenomys > Ctenomys sociabilis. The sequence continues at coordinate 23,370 of PVKA01017263.1, forward strand.
AAATATACCCATAGCGAGTGGCTTTTAAAAAGCCACAAAACACAACACAACAAAAAAGTCCTATAAATATCTTTAGAAGACTGCAAGGGAAATATGTGTTTACTCAGAAATGGCTTAGCCTAGGGACTTTTATAACAGCTTTATGGAGATGTTATTCACATACCATAAAATTCACCCTTTAAACTATACAGGTCAATGTGGGTTTTTAGTATACTGACATAGCTGTACAATTATCACACTATCTAACTGTAGAACAGTTTCATCACCCCTGAAAAAGACTGCACACTCGCAGTCTCTCCCTGCTCCTTTCTGCTCATCATCTGGCAGCTATTGAGCTATGTTTGTGTACGTGAGTTTGGCCCGTTTATAAATTTCATATGGATAACATTAGCATATGGATGGCCATGGTTCTTTGCCTTATTTCATTGTATAAAATGTTTTAAGGACCATGCATTCTGTAAAATGTATCAGTTCTTCATTACATTTATTGTCTAGATAAAACTCATTGTATAAATATACAAAGTCATACTTGAGTATTTGCTTTCTGTCTCTATTTTTTTGCTCCCAGAAGACTTTTTGGTTTCTCAAATTTCCCTATATGGTTATATCATGTAATTAGAATATCAATTGTCATTCTTTTAGTGGATATGCCTTTTTCATAGAGTTACACAAATTTGAAAATAAGCTGCATTTTCTCTTTGAACAATCATCTTTGGATGTGTATGTCTTCCATTGTTTCAGATTATATAGACACACTTGCTATGTATTCTGCTTAATTTTTCTGTACAACAAATCAATCCCATATATACCAGGTAATACAATCAATTGTATTATGCTCACACATGGTAGTACTCATTAAATTCAAATAGGACATAGATTTTTGTCTACAGTGTTGTGTGATATCTAGAACCTCAGTTGGGAAGAATTGAAAGTGCGGTGGTTGGTCTCAGTCAGAAGGGCCACACAATACCTTGGCACATCTCTTTACTTCTTCCTTTCATGTGTTTCAGAGGAGTCAGACTTCCTGAATTACACCTTAGAATTACAAGAAACTATTGAAGTAGCTACCTGGTTTTTTATTTATTTTTTAAGTTGGTGCATTTTAGGTATATATAATTATGACATTCATTATAGGGAATTTGTACCTGTACATGACATATCCTGATTCTTCTTTGTTTTCCCCATTCTATTCTTTCTTCAACACCTCCACTCCTAAGTCTTAAATGTTTTGTATATATATATATATATATATATATATATATATATATATATATATATATGTGTGTGTGTGTGTGTGTGTGTGTGTGTGTGTGTGTGTGTCTGTGTGTCTGTGTGTCTGTGTGTGGTGTGTGTGTGTATTTCTGTTTCTTTTCCCTTCCTTCCTTTTCCATCCTCCTCACTAGTTACTGTTCTTATTGGAACACATTCTTTCTATTTCAGACTATCTAGGATAAATTTTGGTCCGTATTTATACTTATGCTTTCTCACACTAAGGAAACAATGTGACATTTACACATAGAAGTCCAATTTATTTCATGTCAAAGTATGATCTCAAGTAAAAGTATCATCTCAAGGTGCCCTAATTTACCTAGGAGTCAGATTTATCTTCCTTTATGGATGGGTAGTGGTCTAGTATATATATAACCCACATCTTTATTCATATGTTCATAGGCATTTAGGCTGTTTCTAAGAGTTAATGTTTTCAAAATGTATTACTATAAATATGATTATGCATATATTGCTATGGTATGATGTTTTTAAATCATCCAGTAAGATAACCAGAAAGGATACACCTTGGTTCAATGGGAATATTAATCCTACTAAATGATGAATCTCAATATTGATTTCCACAGTGATTGTACAAGTCTATACTAGACTAATAATAGATAAGTGTTCCTTTTGCCACACATTCCCACCAATATTTTTGTTGGTTTATTGCTTAATGGTAGACATTCTTTCTGAATTGAAATAAATCTCAGCATTGTTTTAATTTATACCACTCAAATGGTCCGTGATGTTGAATATTTTTCATGTATTTATTTGCTGTATTTAGCTTTTTTTCCAGGAAGAGAATACTGTTACAGATCCCCATTTTTTGCACTGGGTCTTTAAATTCTGGGTATTTTGCATTCTTTATATATTCTATATATTATTCTTTTGTACAAACAAATTAGACAAAAATTTTCACTAGTCTTTGGGTTGTCTCTTCACTCTGTTAGTGATTCAATTTTTTTGTAAGAGTTTCTAGTAAGATGAGCTCATAGTTGTTCATTCTTTGTAATATTTCTTGTGTGGTTTGCTTTGTTCATAAAGTGCTTGCCTACACCTATTTTCAACAGTTGTACCTATTTTCTCTTCCAGAAGATATAGTGTTTCTGTTTTAATATTTAGGACTTTGAACAGTTCTACAATTCATTTGGAATCAGAAGAGACATAGAACAACAAAAAACATCTAAGATATAAAGGCAAAGAATGGTACATCACAATCCCTGATTTGAAATTATACTATAAAGCTACTGTGATAAAAACGGCATGATACTTGGGGAAAAGTAAGCAAAAACCAGTGACCCAGGGGTTAATGGAATGTATTAGAAGATACAGAAGCAAGTCCAAACATAGTCAGACAGCTTTTCTTTGAAAAGGGAACAAATACCTTCAATGGAAGAAAGATAGCCTTTTTAATAAATGATGCCAGAAAAATCATCTTTCCTCATGTCAATGTCTAAAATAAGAACCATGTCTCTCATTATGTACTAAACTAAAATTAAAACTCTTCATCTTTTATAACAAGGCCATGGAACATGCAAAGCATCCCATTTTCCTCCTCTTTTTAAAAAATGAGTTACATGACCACCCATGTTAAAGAAGAGGACAGAGGTCTTTTAGGGAGTTGAAGAGTTTGATACTCTTTGTGAATTCCATCATATCTTAAAGGTTATGTTTTATCAAGTTTTACAAATTCAGTGTAATTGGAAATGATTACATTTAAAGGCAGGATTCATTGTATTTGTACACCCATTTGCTACAGAAGATACATTTATGTCAGAATCAGTTAACAAGATAATAACCCAACACTAAACCTGGTGATGGGAAGAATTTCAACTCAATTGGATCTATCAGATTTTAATCTGTTGGAACTTGGGGACATGGGATCCTAAATCAAAGAGGAGACAGTGAAAAAACCTATCAAATCTCAATAAAGGTGAACAGTAGTTTTACATGGAATTTAATATAGACTCGATCACATGGATAATGACATGTACAAGAAGTATGGATAATGCACAATAAGCAGTAACAATTTTCAGGAAGTTACTATATCATGATACAAATCTGGAGCTTCTTGTATGTTTAGGCATTTAATTCTCTACACAATTCTATGAATTTTGATATTTTCTGTATCACTATACAGAGGAACTAAATTCCAGTAAGGTTTAAATCTATCACCTTAGAAATTTAGCAAATATCTGTCTTTATTCTATGAAAATTGTTTCCCTTCCTTAAACCTATAGTACAAACCTTTGATATTACTTTCCTATTCAAGAGAGATTTTATTTCATAGAAAATGACAAATTATTCTGACTACAGAATAAATATATAGTATGTGGATATATGTATATGTTCATGGTCTGATATATTTCACTTATATCTTCAAGTTGCATCCACTTATATTTGAAAGTTCAAGTGTCAGATCTGTGTAGTGATCCTTCCTGTTTTTTAGCCTCCCAAGTGCTGGGATTACTGGTGCACACCACCACACCTAGTCTCCTTGGATGTCTCAGCATTCCCCAGGGGCAGGACTGGCATGGCAGGTGAGGGATAGAACTCTTGGCCGCTGTATCTGCCTAACCAGGTATTATAATCTACTGAGTTATCTGTCTGGCCCAGAAGTTGAAGTATTTGTACAAAAAAGCAGGAGATAATAGGCCTGTCCTGCACTTGGAAAGTTAGTGAAACTTTTAGACATGACCAAAATATTGCAGCAATAGTTTAGAACAAAGAGATTAAATAAAATAATTCTATTAGTACAGTAATATTTCAGTTCTTGAACACTTCTATTTGTAAGCAATTCACTTCACACATGAAAATGTTGGATAAAATTTTGCTTTACTTAGCAAACATCACCTTGGATAACACACATGACCATGACCATCTACTCTACATGAACACGAAGGCATCCATTTTCTCAAATCATAAAGTAAAGTAATTTCATAAACCAAGGAATCCCTGCATTTAAAATGTCAAAAATCCAAATAATTACAAATAGTTGAGATACATTAATACCTTGCATGTTCTAACAGTAAACAAAATTTAGGAAATGCCCTTTGTATCATTTCCTATTTAGAATACTTTGTGGTTCATTATTTAGGATGCCCTAGTGTGTTGTCATGAACCATACATATCCCATTACCATTATTTATATTTTAATATTAAATTATGTATAGAATTTACTTTTTAGAATGCACCTTAGTTTTTAAGGTATGAGAACAAAAAGCACCAAATTCTTTAACAACCTAAAGATGATTTTTCTGGCATCATTTATTATTTCATGGGAAATTTAGATAAAAATGCAGAGTAATATACACTTCCTGAGTTTGCAGTAAGATATTATATGAATCTAGATAGTGTAATTATACAGATGATTTTCATCATGGTAGTTCTGTACTGAAATATCAGAATGGATTCTACTATAGATTCATGAGTCCATACTAATATATTATTGAAAAAAATAGCCTTGCTTTGTTTTCAGATAACTGCTAGTTTCATCACAATGCCCAGTTAGCCTCCATCTGGTATGAGCTTCCAATCACTTTGTTAAGAAGATAATTTAATTATAATATTGGTGTATTCACCAAAGTAATTTTTAAAGATAGTATTTACACAACTGAAAAACAACATTAAACAGCATCATTTAAAAATAGTAAGAAAATTGGAATAATAAACATCTTATCTGGTCAAAGTTATTGAGAGGTGAATGCTCCTTTTATTTCAAAGATTTCTGGATTACTTTGAGGAGAGGATTAAATATGCTGAATCAGTAATTGTCTAGTAAATCAGAATGTCATGTTGTTCACAATTAATTTTTTAATGACTCCAATATGGTGACTGATATGACATAAATTCACTGGTATATGTATGTACACATATCCCAAAGTATTTTCAAAAACAGCAGTTTTCATATAATGACTTGTAAAATTTGAGCCTGTGAATAAAATCAATTAACAGAAATTGAAGGATAGCAACATAGGCTCAAAAATTTCAGAAGTAAAAGTTGGCTTTATAAGAAAAATCTCATTTTATTGTAGATATCGCTTCTTTATATTTTGCATAGTAAATAGATACTATATATATCTATAATTTTCATAGTTAAATTTCATAGTTAAATAGATATTATAGATATTCATATTTTCATATTGTCAGTATTAGTAATTTACTGCAATAACGCATAAGCTAAGATTTATCCTAATAGCAATGGGGAATATTTCATTTAATAAAATTTGTGAATTCAAGAATATGATAATTTTGAATACGTTGAAATTTACAAATTGATAAAAACCTATATAGAAACAGCAAAAGAGAATAGACAATCCAGCTCAGTGAAATATAATTATCTAAGAAAATCAGCATTAAGCAATTTAAAATTAGAACATTTATGTTTGTTTCACTGACAAAGGTAAAATAAAATTACAAACACTTTGAGGGAGTTCAAGGAATGAAATCATCATAGCCCGTGAAGCTTCATTAATTGGCTCAGATTTTTAAGATCAATTTGAATTTACCTTTCAAAATTTAACATATAGTTATATCTATACATAGCAATTGTACCTCAGGGATTTTTGCCTTTGTGTGTGTTTTCCCAAGTGAGAAATTATAAATCCACAAAGATTTTCTCTATAGCAAGGCATAAGAAATATAAATAGGAAAATAATAGAAATCAGCATAGGTAGACAATAGTCCATACAAGGAAGCATTATGCTATAGTTCTAGATGACAGAAGGGTATAACTATATAATAAAATGTGATCGGTGTATAGTATTAATTGCTTTAAGAGTAAAACCTGCATATGCATTAGATTATTATGTATGTAAAATGGTCCATTTGTACTGAAAATTACCTATGTATATAAAAAGCAAACACAAATTTTGTGCAGAGCATACCTCTTTGGTTTCGTGACAGCCATTTGGAAGCTATTAGTATATCAGGAAGAATTTGATAGGGTTGAATTTTCAACTATGCAGCAAGCAGGAGGGAAAGTGACACATGAGAATATTTTATCATTTCTACATTGTATGTACAATTTCATATTAAGAATTATATAGAATATATATTTTTATGGCTCACTGTATGCATTGATATCATATTAATGACTGTGGCTTATAATCAACAGAATTTTATTTTTCTGAGTTCTGAAACCTAGAAAATTAAAGATCACGGCACTAACATATTTGGTGTCTAATATGACTGTTACCTTTTTTCCTTGACATCTTCCTAATCACTGTGTGTTCACATTTCAGAAGGGACAGGGATGTTCTGGAAATGTCTTTTATAAGAATATCCATTTCATTTTTGAGAGTACCATCCTTATGTCAAGATATTAGACAGTAGACTGCCTGTGAGAGAGGTGGGTAAGAGGTTCCAATGAGTAAGTTTATGAAACCTTGGAATCAAGAAGTGGACCTTGGGCCAGCCTGATAGCTCAGTGGACTAAAGTGCCTGCTTAGTCAGATCATATAAGCCCGGGTTTGATCCCCAGTGTGCTGACCCCTCCCATGGGGCATGCTGAGAATGGGCATGGTGCCACCTGCCTGTAATCCCAGTACTTGGGAGGCTGGAAACAGGAGAATCACTATGAGTCTGATCTACATAATGAGACCCTGTTGACCCTGTACTAAATGCAGAAAAAAAAAGAATTGGGCATTTATTCATCTTTATATTTGAAGCATTGAAAGGTAGCAGCACCAGCTAGTAAATACAGTTTGCCTTCAGTGCCTAGAGAATGTCTTCTTCAGTAAAGATCTGGCCAGCCAAGCCCTGATTTGTTCATGCATATTACTATAATCTAAAATGCTTGTGGCATGATGATTCTGTATGATAATAGGTTTTGTTTGGCTTTAGTGAACTAATTTTCATAGCTTGTTAGTGTTTCCATGTGCATCGGTAAGACCTTGGCCTTTCTTTGGTATTTCCCTGTCCAATTTGTATCATTGTCCCATAGAATATCTGTCACTCAGGCAATCTGAAGTTTGGCCTGAGCTAAACTCCCTAAGCAGCGCATTTGGCTGCTTCTCCCTAGGTCTCTCACATCTCTATTAGCTGAACTATTGAAACTCTGCTCTAGGCAAATATCTGCTTCCACAGGTACTGCAGTTCAACCCCATGTCCTAGGCCATATCTGCTCTCATTGCTTCAGCTTAGTGATCTGTTTGGCATTTCCAATATGGCTGACACCACAGTTGTTCAACATACATTGAGGAAGTGGCAAGAGGAAAATTCACATCCTCAGTGTTATACTCTGGTATAGAGGGTGAGCAGCAAAGTTGACTGTCCAAAATGAGTGACATTTTTAAAGAAATAGTTCTTCAAGTTTATCCATAGATATTTTTATTCCAGACACAAGAGTGTCTGAGTCAGTTATGATTTGAGTAACAGCCACATATGTGTTTCTTTGATTTGTTTCCCACACCACCAAAGTTGTTACGTGATTTTCTGCGTCCATATCTTTAGGACTAATTTTACCTCAGAGCACTGGAATTTGACATTGAAACTGTATATTTTTGCATTCCTCAGATTTAATGGCATGAATGTCTATATTTCGTTGAATGATGAAATCTTTATTCATCTTTTTTTATCAGGTGATCATTAGACCACTATGTATATTAGTTGTAAATATGTACTAAATGGCATCCTTTTTTCACAGCAAATGTTGCAGAAGTTTTGCTTTGGAAAAAAATGCAATCCACTCTAAATCTTAAATACTGTACTTTAAGCAATATTCAATGTCAATTTTGTTGCTCAAGTATAAATTATTGTTATTTCTGATTGCATGCTTTCCAGAAAGTTAACTAGACTGTTTTAGCATATTGGATTCCTGATTACTTGACTGATGTTCATAAGCTATGAAAACTATAAATACTGTCTCTCAGATCCTAGGCAGAGCATAATGATCAGAGTATAATTACTTTGAAACCAAAATGAAGATAAGAAAAGATCTTAAAAATATTTATTCTTAGCAGAGAATATATTTATTCATTTGTTTATTTATTTATTTGATACACGGTCTAACTATGCAGCTCAGACTCATAGTGATCCTCCTGTCTCAGCCTCTCCAGTGCTGGGCTTATATTATATGCATGTGTCACCAGACCCAGTTTTGGTGGCCAGTGCAATGTGCCTAGATTTCTGGGGCCAGTACAGTATGTGCTGCTCGGGATCAAACCTGGGTCCTTGTGCTTGCCTGGCAGGTTGTTAGACTACCAAGGTATCAGGCCGTATTTTGTCATTAATGTATTACAGGTACACATTAATCATTAATATTTCAATTGTCCAAAATCTCAAACCTTCAAAAATTAGAAAATAGTGTAATACAATTCAAATATTGCTCACTCAGTTTCAATGTGTATATTATTGCCACACTTCTTTCTATACATATCTCCTTATTCCATAATTATTTTGAAGCCATTACAGAAAATACATCATTTCTTCTTTTTCTGTACTTTAGGGAAGGGTCTACAGGGTGTTCATGGTCTCACTGCTAGATCAGACTCACAGTGATCCGCTTGTTTACAGCCTCCCAAGTGCTGGGATTATAAGGCTGTGCCACCATGCCCAGTCTCAATTGCTGTCTCATTACGCCCCAGGGGTGAGACCCACATGGCAGGCCATGGGAATCAAACCTCTGGCCCCTGCACCTGCTTGCAGGCACTTTAATCTGTTGAGCTATTTGGTTGGTCCTGAAAATGCATAGTTTCTATTCTAATTATTTTAGCTTTTATCCCGAAAATGAAGTATTTCAAAATACAACCACAATGTTACTGCTAAGCCTAGAAAAATAATATTCTCTTAATATCATAAAATACATTGTTTATATTTCCTAGCTTATCCTGCAGGATTACTGTCTTTCCTCTTTGTTCTCTTCCTCCTCTCTGTTGCTGAGGAGCTAGGCCTTTGACTATATTTGTTAAATATATTGACATGATGTTATTTATAATATTTCTTTATCTCTTATGGTTCTAATAATTTAGTAGTTTGCACTATAGTGCAGCATATAGTAAGATTTTTGTGTGGTTTATTTTTATTTTTTTCTTTTTATTGTAGCAGTGTATACACTTTCATCAAGTGGTACATAATATTAGATAGTAGAGGCTGTTTTCTTGGTTGATTAGTTATGGGTAATAAAACACTGAGACAGTATTATTCTATCTTCAAATATTAGCTGAAGTAATTCTAAAAGGATAATATCTCAGCATTACGTATTTCACTGTAAGATTCATACAGGAAGAGCTGAATAGATGCTAGAGTTTCTCTCCAAAGGGAATAATTTTAATATAATAATTTGGCTCCTTAGTCTTTCCAAAAGTTTCCAGTGATGATTTTTAAATATTATTGATTAATTGTTTGTTTTGGTATCACATAGGAGGGCATAGGTTTAGATATGTGTAAGCACAACTAATACATTTCAATGTTTTACTATTATTATGATTTTTGATACTCTTAGTTTCTACCTTTTCCAGTGCAAGTACCATCACTATGGCTTCTGAGTTATTTTTGACATGATACTAATACACACTGACTGTATGTCCAATAGAACTTTTATTGAACATCACCAGAGGGCAAGTGTGAGGTATGGGTGTAAGTTTTTCACTGGATTGTCTTTCATTCTGAACATTTATTAAGGGCCTGGAGACATAGCTCTGTGGCACTGTGCCTGCCTGGGAAGTGGGAAGTCATGTGTTCAATTCACGATACCAAAAAAAAAAAAAAAAAAAAAAAATTAATTAAGTGACTGACATATACTAAGACTTAAGGAAGCAGTGAAACAGTGAAAATTCTTTAATTTTGTATTTGGGGCAATAAAATTAATCAAGACCATAGTTAAGAACAATTTATTATGGGGTTACTACAAAGTTTACAGTAAAAGATGTATGATTAGATCCCATCCTAAATTTAAACAATGTTTTAATTGGGGCAGAGATTTTGCTTTTACAAATTTGCTTCCAGGGTTGATATCCATATTTTTGCAGCTATTAAATGATCAGGTACACAACAGTATATAATAGACAATTTGTCCTCTTTCCATTTAAGTTATATTAATGTATTTAATCCATACAGACAGAATTATGTCCTCTACAATATACTATTATAGATGATCATCATCCTCATTTTTACATTAAGCCTACATTGATATCTCATTGATATTTACCTGACAACTATATAGTCATTATTCACACAATGTTGTTATGACCCTCAAACATTACACGTATTCAGTGTACAGATACTCTTCATGATCAACAACTGTTTGCAGATTAGTGTTGTACATTTTATGTACAGTTCTGTACATCCCGGTAATAGATCCAGTGCCTTTTGTTGTACAGCACATTTTATAGATGCAATACTGTACTCTTGGCTGATTGTATAGGATAGTAGAGTACCGTAGCTTTAGGTTCTGCTGTATAGTCCTACATAGAAGAATTGTGCAAATAAAATGAAAGTCATCAAATTGGGGTTTCCTAACTTTTTCTTTGTTCTGAATATTGTAATTTACATGCTATATACAATTTCTCATCTGTTGACTGACTCACTTAAGGACCTAGCCACAGGAAGTTAACTGGGTCATTAAACAAGGAATGTTATATGAAAAAAATATGTATAGATACATATTTATACCTTTGGTCCAATAGAGTGGTATTAGTCATTGGCCTCCTGGATAGTGCTATATAAACACATGTTCTGTGGTTCCTAATACGTATAGTTAGTAAAAGGAATTTTCAGAGTTGGTACAGATCTGTGAAGGGCAACTATTGGGTCACATATAATGTCATTACTATTTCCTTCTTGTTCTTATTTTATCATAGTTCCCTTAAGGATATATTATAAAACTTTCATTGGCTTTAATTTATTTTGTCCTCTGGTACTACTTTTCATGCTAACTTAACCATATGGAACTGATAGACTGGCTTGTGCTACAGTAATATTGCCTTTAAGTATGTCAAGTACAGTAAATTAATCCCTATTTATTATTAAATCAGATCAGTAACATCTGTCCAGAAATACTGGGAGACATTTTATTTTATGAAAATGATTACTTGCCAAATTTTTTGACCTTCAGATATGAGTAGATGTATATGAATGTGTAACTTACCCTACTTCTGTTCGATAGTGCTTTACTACAAAGAAAACCACAGCTTCTCCTAATATGAAAACTTTCTATTCAGTGTGTATTATAATGTAGTATTAGTGAAACTCTGAACCTTCATTAATAAACACCCTTGTTAAGATATTTTTAATATTCCTATGCCTAATTAAAATTATTTACTGAAAGTTATTTACTTCTGGGAATTAGCTCTGCAGTGTAAGCACCTGCCTGACAAGCACTTGGACCTGGATTTGAACCCTGGAAGCATATAATATTCTGGCCCTGGAACTCTGGGCATGTTGATGCACATTTATAATCCCAGCACTGTGGAGAATGAGACAGGAGGGTCACTATGAGCATGAGCTGCATAATGAGACCCTGTACCAAATAAATAAATAAATTTTAAGAAAATATTTTTAGAATTAAAAAATAATAAATTTATTTACAAACAAAACTAAAAGAAAAATTTCATGACAGAAGATAGATTTATAAAACAGAATTCATATTTTAAAACTAAATAAAACCCATGTATGAAAGAGCAATATATTTCAAATGCATAACATTAATAGGTATATTTGATTTGATTTTATATTATCTTATGTTATTTTATATTTTTGAGGAAGTGTCTACAGGGTGTTCAGGATCTCAGTCACCCCAGATTCATAGTGATCCATCTGTTTACAACCTCCTAAGAGCTGGGATTGCAGGTGCATACCACCATGCCCAGTCTCAATTGCCATCTCAGTGCACTCCAGGGATGGGGCCAGTATGGCAGGCCCAGAGATTGAACCCCAAGCTCCTGTGCCTACTTGCAGACATTTTAATCCACTGAGCTATTTGGTCAGCCCTGATATATTTATTTTAGATAAATTCAATTGTCTTTTATGAGTACAGCACTAGTCATAATGGTGCACATGCTTTTATTTTTGCCACATCTTTTGTTCTGCATGTTTTGTGAAGCCTCAATTATTTCATTGTTTTCAATCTATTAAAACCTTTACAAAAGTCTCTTGTACGTTACAACCAATTTTTCTATCATGTAGTTCTATGCTCATGTTTCATTAGCTTGCTTTGGTTACAAAAATATAATATTCTATTATTGCATTGATGTGTTTATTATATCACAAACAAAAGCAGAAAATGTTATATTTAGGAAACTTCAATTTCACTCTAAAAATGTTGTTTATATGCAATTATCCCTAAGGAAAAATGTGCTCTTAAAACTGGGAAGGATTTAATACAAATGCAATATGTGCACAGCTGGAGGAACTTTATTCTTATTTTAGAAGAGGCCAAGTGGCAACCAGACATGCTGTAGCATTTTAGACACACATATAAATGTGGTTGGAAATTGCACAGCAGGAAATTATGGAGAAATTACAGAGTAATACTATTACATAGTAAGTGTCTTAAGTTAGTGTTGCTATAACAAAACTTCTAATACTGGGTCATGGACAAAGAAGGTTTTTTGACTTTAAATTCACATGACTGGAAAGTCCAAACAGCATGTTGCCCACACTTAACAATGGCCCCCTTGGCTGTGTCATATGTACATGTCACTTTGCAATGCATGGTGCAGGAAAGAGAAAGGAATCACTGATAAGAAAAAGTAGGCAAAGATGTAGGTTTGCTCTTCTGTAATAACCCACTCTGCAGAGCCCCAACTCCCTCTGAGAGACCAATATAAGTCTCTTCACAGTAATGATTCAGTCACTTACCCTGAGGGCCTCTCTCCTCAAAATCACATCACCTTTTAATACCGTTGTTGTAGCCAGCTGAGTTAGACAAAAGGCTGAGGAGATAATTCAGTGGAATAAGCAGCGCTTCCCTGGCAACTGCAAGGGCGTGAGTTCAATCCCCGGTTCCACCAAAAAATAAAAAATAATCAAATAAATAAAATAATCAGATAGTACTAGGCCCTTAAAAAATCCAATGTGAAACACAAGATACCTTGCAACTGTGGAAGAGACAGGGATTCCTGCTGTGGGCCTGACCTCAAGTCAAAAGATTAAACAAATGTAGTCACCTGCCTCCCTAGCGTTTGACGTCAGGGGTTAATACTCTAAATAAGTATCAACTGCCTTGAAAAAGCCAGGAAGAGCCACTAATCCCACCCTCTACAAGAAGAGCTCCTGTTCTGTATTCAAGTCTGCTTTCTACATGATTCATTTCCCCGTTTGATCCTGATTTAATCAATTTTATATGAACTAATATGCTTGTCATCTTATTGGTTGACTACAATTTTGGGCCGCTTCATGCCCACCTAGTGAGTTCCCACATTATACGTGCCTCACCTCATCATTTCGCTCTATGAAAACCCCTAGAAAAGGCAAATTCTTTGGTAACCCACTTGGGACCCCTTCTGTACCTCTCTCTCTCGGAGAGAAGCTTTACTTGTCCTGATAAGTATATTCTGCTCTGTTAACCTCCATTGATCCTAAAATTCATTCTTCAATTTTAGAGAGCCTGAACTCATCCCAAGTATTTTTAAGGTTGGAAGTTTCATTTCCTTATATTACTATTACATTGGGGATTAAGTTTCTAGCACTTGCACTTCTAGGGCACAGGTCATACCTTTCTATATTCAAAATGGAAAAAAAATCAGCTTCAAAAAACTGCGTGAGATGATCTTAGTAATGAATTCATTACAAAATAGTTTTGCGTGGTTTATAAAATCTTTAATTTCTTTAAAATATGTTCACAAAAATATATGAGGAAATATAAACAATATTAATAAAATGCAATTATTTTGGCTAGTGGGATTATATATATCAATTCATTATTTAATGTTGTATTCAATATTATATGAAGATTTATAGAGTTTTTATGAGCAAGAATGTTTATAATAGATTTGCCTCATCAGAGCATCCTAATGTGTTTACAGTGAACATATATTAATCCTAAAAGAAAATGTATTATGTATACTTAAAAATAGCAGTGGAAATAATTGTGTGCCAAACTTGAACTGAATGGGTTGATTAAACATACCATAAAAAATCTTTATTAAGGAGTTATATTTTAGGCATTCTTTCATACTTCAGGCATTTATGAAGTCAAGCTTTTCTTTAAAAGAGGAAAGACACAAAGAAAAATAGTAAATGAAAATCTGACTCTTTAGACAAAATAAAGTAATAGCAACAAAAGCAGAGATCAAGCTAAGTCAAAACAAAATGAAACAAAAATGCGGTAAAAGACTTCATACTTGGACCGGATGTTTCTGCATCATGACAGGAACATATATTTTATTGTTACATGTTATTTAGTTATTAAAATTTCTATAATTATCATATGTACTTTTATGAAAAAAAATAGATTATAGCAGGGCCAGTCAAATAGCTCAGTGGTTTAAAGCCTCTGCCTAGAAGCAGAGGCTGGAAGTTCAATTCTCTGGCCTGCCAAGCCAGTGCTACCCCTGGGGCTCGCGGAGATGGCAACTGTGACTGGGCATGGTGGTGCTCGCCTGTAATCCCAGCACTTTGGGAGACTGTAAACCAGGAGGATCGCTATCAGTCTGATCTATGCAGTGATACCTAGTACCCCCTATACACTGTCCTAAACTATAAAAGAAAAATAGATTATAGCATTTAAAAGTACGTTGAGTGTAATAATATATTACCTGTGATGCATATATAGATAGATAGATAGATAGATAGATAGATAGATAGATAGATAGATTCATATTATATATTTATAGACAAATATATGTACATACTCATGTATACATAAAAACTTTCTAATTAAATACCATATTTCCCTTCCTGGCATATTCTAAATGTCATGACATTTTTGACACCAAACAATGGACAGATATATATGAGAAAAAAAGAATTTAGTGACATTGTAATCTTCTGGTTGCTGACTGAGATCTTTAATGAACTCAGAATAAGACTGTATAAGTTCATCAGTCTAACCTAATGTGAACATTGGAGAAGCTACTAAATCAATAAATTAATTGAAAATATTTTCTGTGGATGTCAAGGACCAAAGGTTAGGTAAAATTATTTATAAGGAAGACTAGTGAAAAACAGAAAGGATAATTGAGTTATAATCTTATTATTCAAAATACTATATATGAAGGCTTCTCTGACTGGGTCTCTGCTAACAAGACCTTGAATAAAAATTAGATAATCATGCACTGAATTTATTTATTTATTTATTTGGTGCAAAGTCTCACTACGTAGTTTGTACTCATAATAATCCTCCTGTCTAAGCCTCCCCGGTGCTGGGATTACAGGTGTGCACCACCACCTCTGGTTTTTGTAGCCAGCATGGCACAGGATGAGCATGGCATGTGGTTCCAGCGATTGAACCTGGGTTTTTGCACTTGCCAGGCAGGCACTTAGACCACCAAGCTATCTCCCCAGCCCACACATTTGAAATTATTAATGGGTTCCTAAACAAAATGTTTCCAGAGTGTATGTAAAGAATTTTTCTTCAGTCTTATTGCCTGTCTAGTTACTGAATATTTAAGCGTATTCACAGTCGAATAGAATATCATCAGAAAATAGTATCTTTAGAATATAGTAGTTCAAGAAAAAAGAAAACTACGATGTTGCTTATAATTGTCATGTTGGCCATAATTCTGTTTCTATAAAATAACAAGGATAGTTAATATTTTGTTTTAGTTCCCATCAACATTATTTCTAGACCGTACCTAATACATGAAGACAAAACTTATCCTGCTGATGAAAAAAAATATGTACTTCTTGAAACATAGTGTGCCAAAAAAGCCCAAAAGAAAAACTGAAGGTGAATTGGCTATATCACATTTTTCCCTAGAAAATTCAAAGTATAAAATGTTGTCTAATCTAGACAAATTAAAGCAAGCCAATAAAACAACTCTCAAAAACATGCAAAGCAGGTTATCAGCTAAAACTGGAAGTGCAGATTTCAATCAGTACATACTATCATAGTAGGAAAAAAAGAGTCCAGAATGAAGTGGCCTCTATCTTGATTTATGTATAGGTAACTTGGCATTGTAAAAAGGTGGACTGAAGGAGGCTGGGTTGGAGCTTATTAGTGTTAGGAAAGCTGCAGGGTGGTGTAATAAAAAGTTGTAGATATTTTGAAGGAAACTAGAGTTCAGTACTTGTTAAGAGCTAATGAAATGTGGCAAATGGCAAACTTTAGTCTAGTCTAGGAGTTTAGTCTCTGCAAGCTCTTTGATTTCCTTTGGCAATTTGGAAAGTTTGAAAGATAGCTTCTCTTGGGAGTGGTAGGGGTAGGGGCTATCTGGACCATTCTGAGTGGGGCTGCTTCTCCTCTTTTTAACCACTATACAAATGTTTAGTGGTTTGGTTTGCATCTTTTTTCAAATTGACTTGCTGTATTAGGATGTAAGTCCCTACTTCACTTCCATTTGCCTGAGTTTTTAGTTAAAATAATTAAAAAACTGGATATCTCCAACTTGATTACCCCTCTAGTCAGCCACATTGGATTTCCATTGCATGGCTTTTGAGTCTCCTAGGCAGATTGTGGATAGTGGAAGATGGTATAGCCAGCTGCAGCAGCTATCAACAGTGTGCTTAGAATTAGGACTTTGGGGCTATGACAAAATTACAATTTTAGTAATGTAAGTTGTGGCTCAAGTGAATTTATCTACCACATTAAAGTTAAGGAGAAAATAAAGATTATTTCTCTGCATAAATGCCACTTCAACTGAACTCATGTTTTGCATAATATACAAAAAGAGATTTAAAAAACACCATTTGTATTCTTGACTTTAACAAACATTAGTTAAATTTTGTAATGAAATCATCTTACTTGAAGAAACAAATATTGGCCCAGCGAGATAGTTCAGTGGTCTAATTGCCTGTTTGACAAGCACAAGGGGCTGGGTTCAATCCCAGGCCCAACATACCATGTCAACCCCGGGTGCACTGAAGCACTACTAAATATACACTGAGACCTGGTGTGGTGGTGCACGCCTGCAATCCCAGTCCTGGGCAGGCCATAAATAGGAGGATCACTATGAGACTCTGCAACAGATACTTTTAAAAAATTTAAAGGCCTTAATTGAAAAAGAACCTAATATTTTCATTTGGTACAATGGTGTTTCTGAAAATATAAAAGAAATTAAAATTTCAGTAGTGATTGTTCAGTGAAGAAAGTTCTCTTCCTTGTTTTACACTTTTCTAACTCTTGCCATATATTGTACTTTTATTCTTCATTAATAAACATTATTATTAAAGCTTATTGTTAATCAGAAAAGTTTATAAGTCATAAGTATAAGTAACCTACATTTGAATCACCACTTGGTTCAAGAAATAAAAATTAATATATTTGATTTTCACTTCAATCACTTCCCTTACATTAAAAACCTAGGTTATTAATGGAAACCATTAATAGCTCCTGAATTATTTTAAACAAATATAGCAATTAACAATTCAATAGTGATTTCTGAACAGCACACAATATTCACATACACATGCTCTAATGCTTCTGATAAGCTTATCTCTATGACCAGTCTTCCAACAACCTTACTGTATAGCTGTATTTATTAGCCCATCCAGAAGCGGAGGTATCAGATATTTATTATATCTGCCATATTTTTTCCTCTGTGCCAGAAGAGTTTTCTTGCAGAATGTTTATTCCTCACTTTGGTTGTCCATGTGAATCTTTCATTTTCTCTTCATTTTAGGCTGTGGCCTGGTTCTAAAAACGTTTCTCACTGTCTTTCTGCTTTTATTTTTTCTTCCTTTATTCCTGGGGACTTAAATCATACTGTCTTCCAGAGTTCTAGAAGAAAGAATGAAGAATGAAACAAGTCATCCACTGTTATAGTATGTGATGGTATTATCTTCAGCACAGTGGAACTATCTCTGCAGTTAAATAATCTAAGACATACATAGAAGGATAGGTAGGTACTTAAATATCTATGGATAAGATAAGAAGAGATTAGCTGAGATTAGATGAGGATGCCTCAGCTCCAAGTTTTTGCTTTAGTAGCTATTATGTATTATACTATATGAATGTCCTGCTTATGTATGGTCTATGCATAGTGTAGCTTCTGCCATATAAAATTTTATTTTCTTTTTCCTCAACTACTCAGGCACAATTATGGTTCAACAATATTAAGGGTAACATTCCAGAAATAAATAACTCTTAGGTTTTTAATTGTGTTGTCATGACTATAGTCGTAAACTCTCCTGTGTTCTGCTTCAGTTCCACATAGGAAGCGAATCACCCCTTTATAGGGTGGATTAATGCTACATAAATTATCTGTCCAATTGTAATTAGGTAACCATCTTGGTTATCACATTGATATTTATAGTACTTACTTGTATTCAAGTAAATTTCATGTAGTAATGTAATACTATGTCACGAGCTCCACAAAATTCATCTCTTCATCTTATTACATAAGCAATTTATCATCTCAAGTCATCACAAAAAGTATGTGTGTAGATGGATATTTTGGAAAAGACACAGGTACTGAGAGAACACCGCCTCCACACTCCCCTATTAGAAAATAGTTTTGGTTAGATCCCATTGTCAGTCTTTTACTATATGAATTAAGCTTTATCATAGGCATGAATACATAGGAATAAATATAGTATTGCAGTGTATGGTGCTGTTCCAAGGCAGCTACTGGGAGAGTCTGGAACATGTCCCCTAAGGATAAGAAAACACTAGTGTATCTTTTTCCATGTTGTTTATTAAGTTCCGGTCACAAATTAGAAACTGAAATATCTTTTCAATGCATCAGAATAAATTTGGAAAGGGAATATATAATTTGAGTGATCATTACCTTCTTCTTCCAGAGTGCTAAATATACACTGAAGCACAAATGACACATTGGTTTAAAGAATATAAAGTTGAGTTTACAGTGACACTAACATTATGTCAGAGTTAAAATAATAAATAAAACAGAGAAATGAATATAGAAATATAATTGAAATGATGCCCAGGACACCCTTTTTTGTCGATGCTAAAAGGATATTCATCAGACCAAATCTGTGTTGTTCAGCACTGAGAAGCATTTAAATGAGACACTGAAAAACTAGAGCCTGTCTAGGAAGCTACTGATAATTTTAGGGATGGATTCACAGTCTTTAAAAAGCCGTTCAGTAGAAAGTGATGCAGTATAATGTTAGGTAGGCTTAGAGGAAAAAAAAGAAGGTAGGTGTCCAGTCAAAATATTATAACTAGGGCTGAGGAGGTGGCTCAGTAGAATAAGTGTCTCCTTGGTAAGCACAAGTGGCTAAATTCAATCCTCGGCTCCCCCCCCCACACACACTCACACACAAAGGATATAATAACTAACTTGGTAATGAGGATATCTCCAAACAGAAAAAAAATAGCTTAATCTGGAAATTGTAAATTCTCTTTCTCTAGAGTGAAACAAGGGCTTGACGTTTGTTTCAGGAATACAGTAAAAAAAAAAAAATATATATATATATATATATGGGGTGGGGCCAGGGAGATGGCTCAGTGGAATAAGCATTACTCTGGCAAGTGTAAGGGCATGAGTTCAATCCCCAGTTCTGTCAAAAGAAAAAAAAGCGGGGCACACACTAGAGAATTGATGAATGATAGAATTTTTCTGTATTCTAACTAGGGCCTCATGGCATTAGTTTCTGGGAGTGTGCCAGCAAGTATCTGTAAGAAAAGGAGAGAGACGTTCTGTGTTCACTACCACCAACAGAAACAGCATTCCTTTAACTGAATAATTCGCTCTGTGTATATCACATTGATCTTTAGTATCATGTTCTACTTGAAGAAACAATTTTTATTTAACTCCAAGATCCTTACTTTTTCATACTCTTTGTAGCTCATGAAAGCCCTTTGTCATAAGTATATTGGTTGAATTCATTAGGGTAGAAGGAATTTTTGGTACAGTACTGGTTTTAATTACAAGTCCACAAAGACCTTGAAATACAGAAATATTTTGCTAAATATATTGACCTAACTATAAAATAGACTTGCTTTCTTCCTAGCATGGTGGAGTACACAATTTAGCCAAAAAAAAACAAAGAAAAACAAAATAAAGGAGGGGGCAAGGGAGATGGTTCAGTGGAATAAGTGCTTCTCTGGCAAATGCAAGGGTCTGAGTTCAATCCCCGGTTCCTCAAAAAAATAAAATAAAATAAAATAAAAATAAATAAAGGAAAAAATAGTGACATATGAGTACCCATATTAGTATTCCTGTGCCTATAGCAGGTAGTAGAAAGTAGAAGGGACTGCCCAAGCAGCATATTGAGGAGAGTTTCTCCAGCCAACTGGTACTGCACCTGTTAATCTAGAAAAAACAGCTTTATAGGGGGCAGCTAATATACATTCATTATAACTTCTCCTTGGTAATAAATTCAGGTTTCAGCTTATTTTGTGGTCCATGTGTGCTATATCTACCAACAGCATAAATCTTTGAAAATTCCATCTATTTGGATGATTTTATCAAAGTAATATATTAAATTATATCCCACAGTATTAGGTTTAATGACATATGAATATTTTATAATGATTTCATTCTACTTTTGTCTTTTTTGTTATCTTCTTAAGTTCTCTATGAATGATGACTAGCAGTGTCATCTTTTATTTTATAAAGTATTTAAAATCTTCAATTTTAATAATTTAATCAATTTGTTGTTTTACACACAGAGGATAATGATCACATATCTTGTATCTAACATGTATTAAATATATGTATTAATTTTTTAAAGTTGTGAACTACCCTGATTTATATAGAGATAGGCAAAAATCTATAAGCACTGAGAGAAGCATATTACACTTGCTTGGTATTTATTTGCTGTAAGAATAGAAAATACACAACTGCTTATTCTTGCCTTTACACAGCTCCTACATTTATGATAATGGTCATTTTCATGCAGTTTTAGTTCATTTTTGAACTTTGTTTGAGTAGGAAATGTAATTTCATATTTCATATATTAATAATACTTTTGATTCTAAACAGTTTTCCACATCATAATTTATATTTAAATTTTTATGCCCTACCAAGTTAGGAATATGAACTTTCTAAGTTATCAGAAAAGTTGTCAATCTGAAATTAAACACAAATAGAAGATGAAAGTATTAAGACCTTACTTGACAGCTAATATCTACAGAATAAAAAGTAGATGAATTTACTTATGAAACTTTATTTTTAAGCTGCAACTTCTAGATTTTGGAAAATGGGTGGCAAATGGATTTCCAATACATGGAATATACAGCAGTGGGAAAGTGTGATATGGACTGTGAAAGATACCCCAGCCTGCTATCAGGTCAAGCCTTTCAAAATGAATGTGTGATAAAATTGATCTGAAATTTTCCGAGATGCTGCAAATATGTGGTAACCTGTGGTTGCTCAGCGGTAAGCAGATGAAGCCAAGGAAGTACGAATATTTACATGAGGCTGGAAAAGTAGGATTTCCTCATTTAGGGGACTGATTGAGAACCTAAATTGAAAAAACATCCATCCACAGTAAAGTGGCTTGGGAAAATGCTTTATACTAGCATATCTTGAAGTTCTACTTCAGGCTATTCTATATGAATATTTGAAAACAGAAGATGTCAAATATAAAAGTGCAAGAGGCCCTTAGGGCTTAGACTGTTTTATTTTTGTTAAGGTTTCTCATAAATAATTCTATTTTGGGATATAGGCTCTGGTATATATGTAGTAAATGTGACTCTTTTTAATATCAGAGTTACCCTTAGGATAGTAAGTACATTTATTTCAAAGAAATATAAAAATAAAATGAATAAAATATTTCATGTACCTTACATCATTGCAAATGAGTCATCAAGTCTCCCTCAGTTTTTCTTGGATTATATGAATAACGCCTTGGGAGACAGTCACCAAAGTATCTTTCTGAGGATTGAGGGTGGGAAAGGTTTCAGCAAGACAAAACCCCTGGGAAGAATTTTTCTACTGACTGTCAGGTAATTCATCTCAACAGAAGAAAAGGTGATTTTCAATCAGTTTAAGGTAATAGAAGATATCAAAATTCTGGTTTTTTTGAGTTCAATGGCCCACTTAGCTTGCTTGAAAATACCTGGGGAACAACAAGTAAATTATAAGGCAGACATTCAAGTAACATATTTTCTTCAAATATTGATATTTTCCCTTAAAATCATATATTTAAAAAAATTATCACTAGAGGCAGTCTGTCAGGGTCAAAAAATTAAAAAAAAATATGTCAAATATTTTTTTTTTTATTTTTGTGGTACTGGGGATTGAACTCAGAAACACAAATTAATTCCATCCCCAGATTTTAGGGTCTCCTAGGCCACTGTTATTGTGGCCTGAAATAAGACTGCTGGTCTTCAAAATATTACAATATAGTTCAGTAGTCCATAATAGCAGTAGGTCACCAATAGGACTGGCAATGTCAGCAGTTGTTCACTTGAGCCTTTTACAGCTCAGTATATTAATATGGCTCTATGTGTGTGTGTGTGTGTGTGTGTGTGTGTGTGTGTGTGTGTGTGTGTGTGTGTGTGT